>APFE031434757.1:0-31329 GCA_000404065.3 Pinus taeda
TTGTGCCGGGCTTTCTAATTTATGGCCAAAATTTATTTGAATTGTGAACAACTAAGTCATGCAATAATTTCTCAACGGAGTCCTGAAATATATTATCACATTGTTTGGTATGGAGTCATGAAATATATTATCACACTGTTTGGTATAGAGAGAATTTTTTTTTGTTTCAAGTATAACCGAGTTACTATGCTTAAGCTTCCTGCTAGGTGTAGCAGAATTGCACAAATTTTCGTGCTTACCATCTATAAGTATATTGGTGTGTCTTCCACCAAAGACATTTAATCCCTATAGCAGTCATGTAAATTTTCTTACAATCCATTGTAATATTGTCACACAATAATACCTCACGGAGTCACGCAATATACCGTTTGGTATAATATGAAAAGTTTACTATTGGCAATAGCCGAGTTACTATGTTTAGGCTTCCCGTTAAGTATCACTGAGTTAGGCAAATCTCAATGGTCAGTCGTGGTTGTCCATATTCGATTCGATAAGGCAATTCATTCTTGCCATCATATCATGAGTGAATTATTAGTTTCTTTGACTTTTTTTGATATCAAAACATTTTTTATGATGTAAAGAATACTAAATCTTACATTTTTTTTAACTTGTATTGGATGTGTGACTGCAAGATATTTTTTCACAAAAATCTTCCACCCTAGTATTGCAAGCAATGGAGAGATATGTGTCAATACTCTGAAGAAGGATTGGAATCTAACCCTTGGACTGTGACACATTCTTCTTGTATGTGTTCAACCACTTATCAATTTATCTTATTTATGTGTACGATGTGATTATGTTGCAAGAGATATGGTGTGCTTATGTTAAAAAAAAACACATTTATATGGGTTTATTTTGCAGGCTCTATATAAGCATTCATGCCTTGAAGCCCAAATTGAAGGGTAAAGTGGCAATTTCAGAGTATATTGCTTTAAATGAAGGCCCAATAAATACCCTTGTGAGCTCTCCTACCCCACTTCTACCATTCCAAACAAATATGAGAATAATATTCAAGATCCAGGCATAATTGTCACTTCAATAGAAGCTATAGGAGTTGGTGCATCAACATTTCACAAGAAGAAGGATCTAGCTTCTACCAGAGTGCACATTGATAAGAAAAAGCTCGATTTAATTTAGGAGGGCATGGTAGATTGTGAATTGTATGATATGTACTTTTCAACTACCAGATGAATATTCTAACACTAGGCTTTGTAATGCGTCTTAACAATGGTATTAGGTTTTTCACAATAGTCATAGGTTTGATAAGAAAAAGCTCGATTGAATTTAGGAGGGCATGGTAGATTGTGAATTGCACGATATGTACTTTTCAACTAATAGATGGATATTCTAACACCAGGCTTTGTAATGTGTCTTAACAATGGTATTAGGTTTTTCACAATAGTCATAGGTTTTGTGAATTGTATGATATGTACTTTTCAACTAACAGATGAATATTCTAACACTAGGCTTTGTAATGTGTCTTAACAGTGGTATTAGGTTTCTACAATTTTTCTGACCAGTGCTTAACAAGCTGACTTGGCTCTAGGTGTATGGAGTTGTTTCATAGATTCAATTTATTGATAAGCCATAGTATTCTTTGGCATGCAGTATTGATAAGCCATAGTATTGTAATTAAGCGTATTTGCAAATATGGTCAAGTGAGAGTGAATCTCTATAGTTAAGAATTTTGTCACATGCTTTTCTAAATGTATATATGTTTAACTTATATATTGATTATTTTTAAATTACTATATAATATAATTTTTAAATGATTTTGATTTGATTATTTTTTTTTTTTATTTTTCAATGTGAAATAATTTAATAAATATTTTATTATTATCCATAGATTAATATTTATGAGTTTTTATCAAAATTTAATTTATTTAGCGTGTTTAGTTATTAGTATTATTTTATTGAAATTGATTTATTTCAATCATTTTTATTTAACATCAACAATATTTTATATTTTAAATAATTCTAAAATTTCACACATTATTAAATTAAAAGATGGATATTTTAATTTTTTTTTATATTTATTTAAGAACTTAAATTATTTTCGAATATTTAAATTAACACAAATAAATATTAATATTTTGAAATAAAGTTATATTTAATTTTTGATTACTTTGAATGAAATTTTTGTCAATTTATCTAAGCAAAAAGTTATAATTAATACCCATATTTTTTACGTGGACTTAATATAGTTTTACTAATTCATATTAAATTGAATTTTTATTATATTTTGAACTTAGAAATCAAATAAACTTATTTTATCATATATTATATATTAAAATAAAATCTCAACAAAAGTGTAAGAAGTTTAATAAGTTGAATGAGAAGGATCTCTGTACGGATGTAAATATTTAAAAGTGATGGGGTCTGTTTCTTATTTGTCATGAAGGAAAGCTTGAGTGCATTAAATCGAGATAAAATGAGTAAGGGCACGATATCACAAGAGGGAAAATATCAGAATTCCACATTATTACAAGGGTTGTACGAAAAATTCCACATTATTACAAGGGTTGTACGAAAATGTCAGATTTCCACATTCATTTAATGTCGTTAACGAGTGGATCCAGAAGGAGCGTGGGGCGGAAATGTTAAAAATTCTACATTCACTTCATGTCGGTAACGCGAAAATCGAGATGGAGTTCGGAGCGAAAGTTGCAGGCGCGTAAAATTACACCAATCATCTCAGGTAGCGAGACAACAGGTACCTACACAATTTTTACCGTCTGCATCCACGTGGCATCTTCGGCATATGGGCGAATGAGACCCAGACCGACCATTATCGGGATGGCATCGAATAACTGGTCCATGCATCATACAGAGGATATAGAAAATTTTAAGATAGAGACGAGAAGAAAAAGACCATAAGCATGGGACACGGGTCATTCATTCATATGTACATATATATGGGTCATGGATAAGTATATAGTCATATGGGAAATAGGTCATGGATGTATATAAATTAAAAAAGGACCGCTCGCTTTGCAATGGATGGATGCATTTTTCACGGGCATTTAAACGATCGGCGTCGGCCCGGAAAGGCCTTCTGTATCCATTCCATTTTTCCTTTTCGCATCTGCCCGCCCACTACCACGGAGAAAAGGCGCGCGCTCTCTCATCTCAACTTTCCTAGTATACTCTCCTGTGTTGTGTGTTGCTGGGGGATTATCACCAGTCATTCGCCTGTCCAGAGCTCGATCACACTGAACAATGCTTTCCTGGTGAGTGATCCTGCTCTTCATTTTTCTCTTATTTTCACCGACTCATGTTAATCTGTTTTCTTTTCATTCCTTTTCTTTTCTGCTTTTGTATTGTGCTGCTGCTTTGGGCCACAGGAAATACAGATCGATCCCCTCCTGCAAATCTTCTCTCCGCCTTTATGTACTGCTTTGGGCCACGGTCACGGGCTTCATCGCCCTTATGAAACCTTTTTTGTTTTTTTTTTCCAGTACTGCCCTTGTGAAAGCTTGCCTGAACACGCCCTAGTAAAACCTTTCCTCTACACAGATCTTGCAGGGTTTCCACCATAAATTTATTCTGATACTTTTGTTTTATAACGGGATGTCTTGACCTTCCATAGGCTTAACATTCATACTCCATTTTAGGGCAGGGATATAGATTTATCTTGCAGCATGTATTCTTATTCTCTCAGATATTGAAATTTTGGGATCATATTTTGACGGCATTGCAGGATTCGTCTGACACTTGAACGCCCGATAATGGGAGTACCGGGGACTTCATTAAAATACCAGATTCACACAAACTGTTAATGCTGATATGTTATGGCTGGGCAGGCTAATGACAAGTAGGGTCGTTCGGGTGCTTTTTAAAGAACGGGGTTTGAGTTACGGAGAAAGCAGGAGGAGAGTACGGAGAGTACAATCGAAGTGGAGTATTACCTAGTGTTCTTGAACCATCTATGGGAGGGGACAAAATTCCTCCAAATGGCAGTCGACCATTTCTGAACCTGCAAAATGTACAGATTGATACGGAATTTAATTGGCCAGCAGCTGCAGTTGAGAACGCTTTATCTGAAATTCGTATCCACCGTCGGAATCTTGACAAAGCTGATCATGGTTTTGCGACCTTCAGAAATCCAGCTACTTTTTTCCAAGACCTCCATCGGAAAATTAACGGCAGAAGCGTCCTATGCGAAGGTTTCTCCATACGGTAGGTTAACGCATGCCCTATACTCTCTCTTTGTTGCTTTTAACCATTGATTGTTTCATAAAAATGATAGCAGCTGACAGTTCAAAATGAACCTTCTTTGCCCTTTAACTATTGCGTTCACGGTTCTTGGATATACAGTGAATATGTTGCAAAAGTTAGAAGTGTGGACATAAGGAAATGTTGGCCATTGTCTGAAAGCCTACTCGAGGACAGTCTAAGAGTAGGGCAAAAGCCTCCGCTTCCACCTTTAGTTAGGCCTAATTACAGATGGTGGTCATGCCATCTGTGCCTGGAAATGTTTGGGGAACATAAGCACTTTGGGGCCTCCTTTGACAGGTTCAATTCTCTCAGCATTAAGGAGCCAGAAAATAATTCCAAAAATTTGGACCACATCAAAGAACAACAGCTAACGGTTTCTTTTGATACAGAAACTGGTCCGGGGTTTCCTCAAGACTTGGATGAGCAAATTAGGAAGCTAAGAAGAGTTAAACTTTCAGGACAGGACTTCAATATTTCTAGAAGCGAAGACGGTATTAAAAATATTGAATGTGTGAACCACCGGCGCAAAGAGTTCCGCTTTGATGTATTGAGGAAGGTGTTTTCCGAATGTCTAGAAAACGGCAAGGAAAGGGTAAAGGCAATAAGAGGCTCAGGTATGGCAGTAGATCAGGCGGGAACACAGTCAGCGTCATTGGAGTGTAAGGGACGCAAAATTAATAACCCGGATTCAGAAATAACCAAAATTGACTCCCGTAGACATGCTAATTTTGATATAGGCAATTCTGAAGGTTCTGGCGTCAAAATATGCCCAGTTTGCACAACATTCACTTCAGCAACCATCACCGCTGTGAATGCTCACATAGACAATTGCCTTGCCCAAGTTTCTATGAGAGAGAAAAGGCAAGTAATTAGAATGCAAAAACAAAAATCAAGGACACAGAAGAAGCGGTCAATAGTTGATATTTGTGCAGCCTCTCCCCCAATTGAAATAAATGTGGAACATTTACATGGTATGAATGCGAATTCCAAACTAGCAATAGAGGTAACTGCAAATGGCGCTCTTAGAGAGGACATAAACTCAATTGAATCTGGAAAATCTACGAATGGAGTTCGACAACCGGAGTCCCTGGAAACGAAAAGGAGAAGGCAACGGCTCGGTACAATAACCTGCGTTTTAGGTTCCAAAGATTTGAAGGTAGGTCTCGTTTCATACGTTATCATCTCTATTTTATGCTATTTATACTGAGTTGAATACTTCGTCATTTGTTACTCGCTCTTGCTCTTTCCTTTTAACAATGGTATGCATTTCTTTTTCTCAACATCAAACAATTGCTCGAGAAAACTGTCTTGTAAAAATTAAATGAAGCATCTGGCCTAGTGGCAAGGTACCTAAATTGGCCCAATAACATCGCAGCCTTTACTTTCTCAACTCCGTAACCGGTTATCAGTGCAGAGAAATAAGTATTGATATCATACTCAAATGTGTATCTTTACTGTGTCAACTGGTTTACTGTGCCCTGAAATGATTATTACTAATATATCTCAAGCTAATATTTGTAGGTAAATAATTAATAATATATCTCAGGCCGATATTTGTAGGTACAAAATATCATCGCTCTTAAAGTAATTGCCGGTTAGCATAAAATCTACAACAATATTTATTCCTGATCTCTTCCTAGATGGCCGGATGGATCCTTTAACCGTTCATTTTTCCTTATTTTTATTTTATTTGTTAAAATTACGAAGAGGGAAGACAGCTCCCTCGAAAAACGTTGTGTAAGTTGCTGTTAGTCGTAAAAGTTAAGAGATTATGAATATCAACAAAAACAAGAATGAGAATGCTGTGAGTAGATGATCGGGTTTCGTAATTGCACTTTTGACTTTTAAAAGCTACAACACATCCTTTCATATTGTACAAAAGTGAAAGTGGAACTTATTTGATTAATTTATGGAAGAACATTCAGCATATTGTTGAATGTAAAAGTTGCATACGTAAACAGGAACAAGGACAAGAATGAAATTATGATTAGATCGTTGGTAAAATGAAGCTTTTGTGAATAGGATGATCGTTGGTAAATTGAAGCTTTTGTGAATAGAATGGTACCACTAACAAAACTCATTCTTCGGTAATCTAATACATCGTTGACCAAGGTTCAAGTGTAACTTTAGTAGAAATGTAGAATATATGAATATAATTACATAGTTCATTGGATATATTATTTATTTATGGAAATATAGAATATATGATAATTATATAGAAGGGCAGTGTAGAATTAAATAAATATAAATTATGTAGAAGACTATGGAATAGATTATTTATTTATGAAAATATAGATATATAATATAATTATATAAAGGTTATGAAGAGAATTTATTATTTATGCATATTATAATTATTTAATAAATGTTAATTAATAGTGATGGTAATAAATTTTACTAGGGCTTAATTAAATAAGCATGTAGTTTAAAATACATGTAATGAAAATAATAAAAATTTATCTTCATCAATAAAGAATAGAAATAATAAAATACAAGTTTTTGAGAATTAAATTCTTTAATTTTAGTATATAAAAATTTATGTGAAAGAATATTTGTGTTTTAAGGATTATTAAAAATTACTCCCTTATAATTATATTATTCCCTCTTAAAGTAAACTTAAATAGATTTTATTTATAGTTGTTTTCTACAAATTTATAATTTTATAATTATGTTCAGCATTATATTTATAATATATTATGTACTTCTCTAATTACTTTATATTTATTCTCCATGAATATAACAATTACGTTAGATAATATGTTAAATTTCCAAAATTTTTTTTATTTAAATCAAGAAATTTATGGACCTTATTAATTAGTACTTAAATAGTCACGTAAAAATAATTGACATAAATCTATAACAATAAACACATTTCTTGTTGATTTATATAATATATTATTTAGTATTATAATGATAGAGCTTTTAAAAAAAATGATAATTTAATGATCAATTTTGTTAATATCCTATAAGTTATTAACTTTATTGTTCATACCCTTTTCATTATAACCGAATTGAATGATATGTAAAAGGGTGACATTAAGTGGCGGGGTGATATTCACTATAACTGTAATTTTAAAATAAGGCTAGTTATGATAGTAGTAAATATAACACCTTAAATTTGAAATGAATTAATGATACACTAATGAAAAAAGAATATGTATTTTACTAAAAATTTGCATTTTATTTTAATTAGCATAACAAAGTATAGAAATGAATAACTAAATTTGTTAAGGATGAATAACCAAATTTGTTAACTTGTGACATTTTTCGGATTTATAATTTGATTGAGATTAATTAGAATTAATGTCAAAATTTCTAAAAATAAAAAGAGTCATTGAAAAAATAAATTCAACTCTTGAAATCTATCGGAAAAGCAGTTCAATTTTATGATGATTTAATTGAATACTCTATAAAATATCAAATTATTATTAATCCCTGCAAACAATCTTTGACCATTGGCCATTGTGAAGAGTGCCAAAAGCAACTCTAGTGAAACTAATTATAGTAAATTTTGTAACCAAAAATTTATCTTTTCTAAAGAATTTATTTCAAAAACATAAAAGAAGGCCTTTAAGGCCTTCTACGTTTCAAATCTAAAAAGAATGTATCTTTGTATCATATGAGAACTCTTCCTAGGACATCCTTTCTACTTCAAATCCTAAAAAAATATGTCATGTAATCCTCCCTTCTTTAAACCATCCTTTTTACTTCAAATCCTAAAAAAATATGTCATGTAATCCTTCCTTCTTTAAACCATTTATGGTAAGTAAATCATGATTGATTAAATTGTATATGGTACGTAAATCATGATTGATGATTAAGAATTATAATTAGCCCATTGGATTTTATTTGTTTTTTATTAAGAGATAAAAAACACTCATAACACTAAATTTGTTTATGAATATTGATTTCTAATTTTGATGATTTCCTTGAAGTATGTAAAGCTTGCCCCGATGGTAAGAAGCAATTAACATCAAATCTTAAAAGAAGGTATTTTGAATTAAGAAAAATATTGATTTAAGCACTAACATTAATTGATTTCCCTTTTGGAAAGCATTTCTATCTATTTAATTTTCATGTTAGTCTATTGGGTACCTTAAAATTAATGAAGTGAGTGAATAAGTAAAATTATGCAGTGAGTGAATAAGTAAAATTATGTTGATCATCCATGGATAAGTTTAAACTACTAGTTGCCCATAAATAAATGTTTGCTTGGAAGGACCTGGTCCTTTGTAGGCAACATAAGTGTTAGGAGCAACTCATTAGTTAATAGGGTGAAATATAAATGTTATGAGTAGTAACATTTATTATAAATCTCATAGTGGATTGGTTATAAGAATATCAATATTAGATAAGTTTAAAAGGGAAAAA
The DNA here is from genome assembly GCA_000404065.3 of Pinus taeda. NCBI lineage: Eukaryota > Viridiplantae > Streptophyta > Pinopsida > Pinales > Pinaceae > Pinus > Pinus taeda. Next base: position 8,590 of record APFE031434757.1, read on the forward strand.
CTTATATATACAATATTCCCAATGTTTTTAATCATTTTTTTAATTGTAAACTATCTAATATAAAATTTTTGATACATTTATCCAATAAAAACCACAATAGATGTAGTTGTAGCATTTTAATATACTTACCAATATAGATTCATCTTAAATACAATCTAGCAAGAACTGAGAGAGATTAAAATTTTAACTCAAAAAAGTTCTAAAATAATTCCTAATATTATTTTAACAATTTTTAATGAAATTTGTCTCAATAAAAACTAATCCTTCTTCGAAACCATGATACAATTATCTTAAAAAAGAAAATGTTTAAAATATATAACCATAATTAACCATATAACAAATTATTTATTAAAAATCATGTATAGGCCATGGTCAGGAAAATGAAAATAAATAAATTTAAAAATTAAAAAAATAAAAAAATATTCAATTAAACTATAAAATCAATTAAATATTTTATCCAAGGAAAAGATACAAAATACACTCATTGCCGCCTTAGAAAAACCCTAAAAAATCCATAGGGGATAGGAAAGATGCAAATATACATACTTCTTTCGATGGCCTAGGACACCGAAACACATCAATAGGGAAAATGTGATATACAGAGACACTCGTATATCAATAGGGGAAAGGTACATATACAGAGACACTCTTTGTGATATATCGAGAGAACGATTTTTAAATTTTTGGTTTATTAAATTTTATTGAAAATGTGAGGAGCTGTTTATTCATGATTATGTGGATTGTTTTAGTTAATTTTATTAATCCTATATTTATTATTTATAAATAATATATTATTTAATAATAAATAATAATAGCAATTATCTTTTAAATAAATAATAATAGAATTAATTTTTAAATAATATGTTTTATTATTAAAAGAAATATTATATATATAATTAATTTAATTCGGTTATCTAAGGGAGATATAGTATATTTTCTTTTTATATTGTGAACGTATTGACCTGAAATTATTATTGGTGAATTATATTCGGTTTATTAGTAGAGACTAATTGGTAAGAGCGTGGAGGAAAATTGATTTTGTGATTTTTTATTGTTAAAATTTTTTAGCAATGAGAATTTGAGCCAAGTGTTTATAATTCTAGATTTATATTTTATAATTATTTTAGATGGATTATAGATGGAAAAATTATTGGAAAACCAAAAAGTGTTGTATAAAATTACAACTTCAACAACAAAATAATTAATGGTTACCTAAAATTCATTATTTTAAAAAGAAATTGTCAAAAACCATTAAGATTGTGGAAAAACAAAACTTATAAACCAAATAATTGATTTTTGGGATTAATTTGTTGACTTTTTATTAGAAACTATAATTGAAAATATTGAATTCTAAGTAGAAGATGTCATTCTCATCTTTCTTTTTCTATCCTTTTACTTAAATTCTTAACATTACCATTGATAATTTTTGGGTGTTTGAGAACAATTCTAATTTATTCCACTCCAAACATATGAAATGTATTCTCAAATGAAATATTATTTAATATGTATCTCTTACGTTATGTCAAATTGAAATTGTACTAATATCTAAAAGAATCGGACACTTAATATAAGTTAAACTATACAATGTCCTCATCCTTAATATACTATGGCTAATGTTAATCTCGTGATAACTTGAAATATTTTAAGTTCAATCTCAAAAAAAAAGGTGATTATAAATGATACATTATAAGCTAGGGAAAATAGAGAATTTAGATTTGTAATAAAAACTTAAAAAAAAAACATTTAATAAGTAATGAACTTCTTCTTATAGGTTAGTTGGATATGAACAGGGGTTGCTCATATTTGACTTATTTTTTGTTTTTTGTTTTGTTTTTATTTAATATTAAGCTATATTATTAATAAGCAATTCTCTTTCTACGTATCAGTAGTATGATTAAGCACTTAGTGCTTTGGTTTTTCGACTAATTTCTCCTAGTTTGAAGTTCCAAGTGTCTACCTACAAACTAGATGAGGAAAGTGAGTAGAAAATATGTTCACTAAAGACCACTGAGCTGGTATAAGCACTCTATCCTTGCAGCCCATGGAGGGATGATGCTAGAGACAAAATTATAAAGAAATGGTGTGACATTGATTGTAGTGGGGTGTTAGATGGGAGAGTGAATTGGATATTTTTATTTTCTTTAGTCACAGCCCAAAAGCAGGGATACAAACCTCAGAAGGCTACAATATCATGCTAGTTTAGCAACTAAGGAGAGTAACCACTATCATAAAACCCGCATGACATTGTTATGTATAGGCTACCTAGTTAAGTTGGAGGTTGTCTTGACTAGGATTGAAATTTGATGAAGAATAAATGTTGGTAGTGAAATTTTCAAGCCCAGGTGACTAATTTTATTATGTTCTCAATCAAACAAGTACATTTCTAAATTTAATTGATGTTGAAATTAAATTTCAGACCATAACATCAATCACAATAGTTAGAAATTAAACAACAGAAGCATAAAAATTAATTGCACACACATAAGTAATTACTACTTAAAGTCAACTTTTCATTCCTTTGAAAAAAATTATAAGGAAACCTCTATATGTTACCTAAAAGACAACATTGTGTGAATACTAAAATAGCCTTGAACCAAGCCAACTGATTGTTGTACAAGATGTATGTTATGTTCGTACACAGTGCATGAATTTTTGTACATATTACTTGTATGACTACAGATATTCATATGGTACTATCCATACAATTTTACTAATTTGTATGGACTTTCCAATATGGTTCTATAGTACAATTGTTCAAAATTGTTCTATATGTTATATTGGGACTATGCGCTTCCCAAACAAACCTATTTCTTGGCTTTCTAAACTTTCTCCTTTTATTTGTCACTCTAGTGCTCATCTGTGATAAAATTATTTACATTGCCTTGACCTTATATTTTAGTAGAGAATCTATTTTTAAGATTACTCATAGTCTAACTCATGGATGAGATATAATGTCATATTAAACTACCAAATATAACTCTTTCACATTTTTACCAAAATGAAGGACAAAATAGAATTATCTTTCCAGAAATAAAAATAATTTTTGAAAATATCTCAAACTACTTATTGCAGATTCACATTGAGTTTATGTAAAAGGCCATGTTCGAGCTATAATTCTCAATAATACCTCAACGAGGAAGGAATTTTGCGTCAACCCAATTTTGTATTTGAATGCCTCAAACATCCCTTTTTCCAAGGGATTGGTGGAATCTTAGCTACCTCTTTGTGGGATTATGTTGGAGCTTCATTGCTCCCTTTTAATCTCTGTCCCATATGAAGTAATATCTAATCTCTATATGTTTGGACTTGTCATGAAACACTGATTCTTAGAGATCTCGACACAATGCTAACTATCATATTAATGAATATAACATCCAACCCCTAATTAAACAATCTTGCAAGTAACTTGCAATGCTAGATGGCTTCACAACTAGTATTACTATCTACCATATGTTTTGCCTCAATTGAGCTAAGTGACATGGAAGTCTATTTCTTATTGAACTAGGATATTATTATTGATCCTATGCTAAAGAAACACATTAAAGTGCTCTCCCTATATTTTTTATTGCATTCCCATTCTAAGTTTGAATAAGGCTACAAATTCACTTCACCGTCTCCAAGATCTCTCATATTGCACTCTATCTTGCCTCTCAAATACTTGAGCATATGTTCTAGTATTATCCAATGCTCTTATCTTAGCTACACCATGGATTGACTCAAGGTGTTCATTGCAAAACATATATTTGGCTTGGTGTTGACCAAATATATTAATGAATTGATTAACTTCTTGTACATTGTGGGATTCACCAACTCTAAATGTGAATTTTCCACCTTCCTTAGATTAGTGATCATGGGTATGGCCATAGTTTTGTAATTTTCCATACAAAACCTCTTCAGGATTCACATTGCATACTTAAGTTGCCTAAGGAAAATCTCCCTTAGTCTTTGCCAAAGCTTCAAACCTAATAAGTAATGCATCGTGCCAATGTCCTTCATCTCAAACTCATCTTGCACATCTGCTTTAAACCTTGTAATAAGTTATCTACATATAAGACCAAAATAAGCATACCAATCTAAACAAATATATAATAAGTTATAATTTGCTTTGCCATTGGTGAAGCCCTTACTTTGGAATACCATTCTCTTGGTGGTTGCTTGAGTCCATAAAAGGTTTTCCTAAGCCTCCTTATTATTTACCTCAAAGCCCTAAGGTTGCTCTATGTATACATTTTTCTCAATAATCCCATTAATGAAAATTGTCTTCACATCCATCTGATGTATCATCCCATAAATGAAATCGATGACAAATAGATCTAATAGAAGGTTACCTAGAAAATGGAGAAAGTTTCTTATAGCAATCAAATCCCTTTCTTTAAGAGAACCTCCTCATCACAAACCTTTCTTTGAACTTTTCAATCTTGCCATCTATAGCATGCTTGATCTTGTAGAGCCATCTGGAACTTACAATTTGTCCTGTCACTATGTCCCAAACATCATTCTTCATGATGGAGTCGTAGTTGTTCATCGTGGCATCCTACAATACTTGTTCGTCTCCTACCTCTTGAAAATTAGAGGGCTCAGAATCTAGATTGTTCTCATCAATGCCATATGGTTTGGAAACTTATTTGGAGATATGCTCTCCCTGAAAGTGCTCCTAAAGTCTCAAAATGCTCTGAAGCATCCGTTTATGTCTTATTAAACCATTGATGTCTCTTGAAATAAGTACAAGGGTATCCTATATCCTCCTCTCCTTCTTCAACATACTATATTGCCTTGGAAATTATTGGTTACCTTTTCTCAACCTTCAAAGCTTATTACTCTTTATCCTTTTTCATTGGGACGGGGTAATGGGACTTCTTAATTGCAAATTCTTTGTCAAAATTTACTTCCTAGTTCATTATTTTCTTCCTCTTCTCTAGAAAATAGACCTTGTAAACCTTTGAAGTCTCATTGTAACCCACAAATAAACCCTTCATGGTGTAGGGTTTCAATTTGGTTCTCTTTTTTACCAATACATGGATATAAATTGGACAACCAAAGATGCGAAAATGACTCACCATTGGCTTCACACTAGTGAATTCCTCCTCTAGTGTCTTTTCCTTTGAGATCCCTTGAGGACATTAGTTTTGGATGTAGACTATTGTATTTCATGCTTTTACCCAAAGAAACATTGGAAAATATTGGTCATGTATATTGTCTTAGTAACCCCTATGATTGACCATTTTTCTACTTTGTAATCCCATTTTGTTGTGGGTTGTTTGGAACACTCAACTCCTTAATTCATGCCTCCTTGCAAAAGGCCTTAAACACCTTGGATGTATACTCCATCATTTTTTGATCTCAAGACTTTGATCTTCTTCTTTATTTGGTTTCAACTAGATCTTTAAACTATTGAAATCTGTGAAATTCCCCATTCTTGGTCTTTGAGTCATAAATTCAAGTACTGCAAAAGAAATTGTCAATAAATAATGCACAGTACATGCTTTCTATTGTTGATGCCACTGACATTAAGCCACAAATATTTAATTGTACTAGGATTAGAATCCCTTTATACCTATGATCACTACTTGGCAAAGAAATCATAGCATGCTTTCCAAGTGTGCACCCTTTGCATACTCCATGTTGCTCGATAATAAACTCTAGAAAATACATTACTATCTCCCTTAGAATTGGCAATGTCTTGTGATGCAGGTACCTCCATCCTCTTATACCAAAACTCACATAGGCTGCCACTATTATGCACCAAAATCAAATAGATTCACCTTGTAACCTATACCAATTACCTTCTCGAACCATTATTACTTAAGCTAGATTTGGGCTAGAATCCTTTAGCCTAACAAAGGCTAGTTGGATTTTGAACTCCACTACAAATACCTTATCCTCCATGACTGAAACTAAAAACAAATACTTCTTAAGCCCTAGAACGAATAAGATATCATCAAAATATGAAGAATTACTTTACTCAATATGGAAGGGAATAGTTCTTGGATAGACGGTGATCAGGTGCTCTGTTAAGGCACTCCTTGATGTGAAGTCACCGGTTCAATTCCCCATCCCGATCGGGGTGATATATTGGACATGATGAAGATATAGTCCTACCAAGCTTACAAAAAATATATATGGAAGGGAATAGTACCAACTCTTGCTACTAGGTACTTGGAATCATCACCAAGCTTAAACTATCCTCTTAAGTCTTACTTCTTTAGACTAGAAAAAAATTCTTGAGCTAATATCGTATTTTGAGATGCTCCATTATCCACATAAAATGAAACCTTAGGAATTGAGCTAGTAGAAAGGGAAGATATGAGTAGGAAATCCTACTTGAAGTTGGAAAAAACTCGTCTACGTAAGTTTCTGCAGAGACTGTTATTTTGTTATATTGTCACTTCTCTTTACCCTTTTCTCCTCTAGACACTATGATGTATAATTATTGTGCTTATGACAAGCAAAGCCCTTGATTTTACTCAAGTCCTTCTTTCCTGCAAGTCCGTTTTTCTTGTTGTGAGGTTGACTCACTCTTTCCCTTACCCTTACTCAATTCCATATGAGTTACCTCCTAGATATAGTCATCCTAATGCCTCTTAAAGTCAGGAAGGATTTCCCAAGCATAAATACCTTTGAAAAATGATTTCCATGAAATTGGGACACCTTTCAATGTCGTGTGCACTAGATTTGTATCTATAACATTCTCCCTAGCTACTACAAGCTAATAACATTTTTTTTTTCTGACCTTCATAAGGTTACTAGTGACTATGTCTAATCTCATCCTCTCTATGATCTTTGTTTGTTCCATGATATCATCTATTTTTTTTATGTTCCAAGAATGGAAAAGACAGACTACGACGTTGAACATATCCTTTGCTATATTCTTCTTGAATACATGAGGGATTAGATTATCCTTTATGGCATCCAAGATTGTTCACTTGACCTTCACTTCCTTTTTGTTGCGGGCTAGCAAGCATTGTAGATCTGCAAGCAGACTTACAATGTCCTTGATGATATCTTGGAGATCATTCTATTTTAGTAAGAGTGTGGCCCCCACATTCCATGCTAAGAAAGTCAAGGCACCATCCAATTTGTTCCGACAATGCAGGCCTATTGTTTCCATCTTTGAGATTTACAAAAGCTACCAAATTAGAAAATAAAACTTCAAAATTCTATTACTATTAGTTATTTTTCCCTTAACTATATTTATTGTTGCAAATCCTTGAGAATCTCAATCAAATATCAAGCTTTTGTAACATGTGAAAATTTTAAGCCCCAAGTGACTAATGCCCTTATGAGCTCAATCAAACAAGTAGATTGTTGAATTTAATTAATGTTGAAATTAAATTTCAAACTATACCATCAATAACAAAATAGCTAGAATTTAAATAATGGAAGCATACAAAATAATTTCATACACAAAGGTAATTACTCCTTCAAATTGATTTTTCATTCCCTCGTAAAACTAACAAGGAAACCTCCACATGCGGCCCAAGAAAAAACATTGCATGGATACCAAAAACAAATTGAACTAAGTGAAGTACTTGTTATATGGGAAGTAAGACATTTCCATATGAACCTCATGGATTTTCTATATTACTATATGGATTCATATGATATTTATCTATACAATTTCATGGATCCACAAAGATCATTATGTATCATCACAAAGAGTTGTATGAATATAAAAATTGTTCCATGTGTTGTATGGGACTATGCACTACTTGGAAATGACTATTTATTGGTTTCCTATGCTATCTCCCTCCCTCTATCACTCAACCTACTTAGCCACTCATGTATGATGAAAGCCTTTACCTTCCCTGGTATTTATACTTCTAATGGAGATCAAATTTTTAGATTACGCCTAGTCTAAGTCATGCATGCAATACAAGTTTAGACTCAACTACTAAATATAAGACATTTGATTTTTCTTGCTAAAGTGAATTACAAAATATAATTACTTTTTCAAAATATCTCGAACTACTTTTCACATGTTCACAATGAATATGTGTAGAAGTTCCCGTTTGAGCAATAATTCCTAACATCTGTTGTACTATTGCTTTCCCTAATTAATAATGATGTCCATTCTAGACTAAGGAAGAGAATGCATTGGAATGTGTTTTGTATTGAGGTGTGACAACAAATAACCATTCTAAATGATATAGGACACAGTGGCCTCCTTGTTTGAATATGGACCCACTAGCTTTAGGAGAACAATCACACTCTATAACAAAGTGAATTCGAACATAAGGAGATGAAGGATTGGTGTGAAACATAGGATATCATAGAAGCCATGGAATGTATTTGAGTTTAATGAAGTCCAATCTAAGAGACTAAGAGTTGATTTGGGATAGAAATGAATGTCCTTGAGAAAATTTTTGAGCTTTCTTACAGAATGAGATTAAGTCTATTCCAAGTGTGTTTTAACATTAGAAGGGTTGAGTTGAATACACTTGGTTGAGAATAATATTCTTATAGAAGAAATAATTTGCTAGTCAAATACAAAGTTCTTGATTCTGCCCTAAATCTTGTTGATTGTGAAATATCAAGAACTTGGTGTAGATGGAGGACATGGTCCACCCATTTCTTATTGAAGATTAACATGTCATCCAAATAAATAATGTCAAATTGCCAGTCATTTGAGTCTTCTTAAGGGATAATAAAGGTAGGAAATCCACTAGGTGATGGGATGAGTTAGATCATACCTACATTCAAAAGAGCCCAAATTGCTTTTTCAATTCTTACATCCTTGTCTGAGCCTAAATGGTGAGTGCGAGTAGGGGGAGTGAAAGTTCTTGGGACTAGTATACTGTGTGATGGCATGTGTGATACTATGTGGAGGTTTCAAGGCTTTCGTTTCATTAAAGAATTTGTGATACTTGGTGAGAGGAGGGTTTCAAAGTTGGTGGTGGTAGAGAAGGCTCATTAGGTAGTGTATATTGCATGATACAAAGATGTAATAATTTATGAAGGGTCGTGTGTTGTACCATATTGTCGTTGAAGAGGGGTTCAAGCGTGGATGAAATAAGGGACTGAAAGTGACATTCATGATGATGCTTAGTGAAGATGTATGAGTTTGTGCAAGAATAATACTTGGTAAAGTTTGCATATTGGTAAGTATTCCCTAGCGACAACTTGGCAGAACCAGAATGTAATGTCACTTGATATTGAATCATGAAAGTGAAAACCAATAGAAAAAGTCACAAGAGATTATTGTGACAAATAAATTTTGATCCCTTGCATTAACCTAATGGAGATGGTAATGATGAGGGTGAGTAGCGATTGGTAGAGCCAACTCTTTGATAAGGGTAGTGGAGAGCAAATTATTCTAGTTGTTGTTCTCTATAATATGTTGTCCCATCTGATATTTCACTTGGTAATTGTGGGTAAAGAGGGTAGCATGGGACATAGGAGAAGAAAGGTGAGTCATTAATATGAGATTAGGATTAAGGGCAACAAAATGGGGAACATGGATGTTATATTTAGAAGTGGATGTTTCCTATAATAATAATTATTTACTTAATCAAGGGTGATGAATGACACATTGATCAATTGTGTTGTGAGAGGTTTACTTGTGATAGTTGTGGCATTCACGTATGGGTGATGGATATGTGGTAACCACGGGGGATGTTGTCATGGTGGGGGAGGGTTGACATGGAAAATTGGCATTTACCAAATTTCATTTTAGTAGAAAGATATTTTTGAAAGGGAATGGAATGAGGTGCATGTTTCACTAGAGCAAGTTCATGAGGAGGAGTAGGTAATAAACCAAAGGTCAATTTCACGATAAGTACTTTGTTTGGATCAAGGACAGAAATATGCACCTAGAACTTGCAAAATATATCAATGTATTATTGGATGGTTTGATTATTAGACTCCTTGAGTTGGAGCCATTGTTCCCATAAATCTTCCATGTGGACTATTCAATAAAAATGTTCCTAAAGGGTTGTGCAAAAGGTATCCTAGTTATGTATAATGCTTGGATCATAGTGGATGACATTGTCATTAAGTTCCATGCAAAGGGAGGCATCTATACTTCATGTTTGTTTTGATATTCTCCTACCATTTGGGAATGAGGCCTTAAGGATGGATGGCTACCAATGTGAATTTATAATTTTATTGAGTTGTAAATTGATATGTGAAATAAGAGAGAAAATAGATCCAAGTTTTTGCTTGGTCATCATTAAATTCATCAACGAATGCTGGAAGGGACAATTTAAGGTCCCAATGTAGGCCAAGTGGTAGTGTATGTGTGGACTTGTAAGGAGTACATCCTTGATAGTGGCTATAGAAGAGTGGGAAAGAAGGGAGGAAATCCCTTATGGTGGTTACAGATGCTAGAAGAAAAAGAGAATAGATCCCTTGTTGTGTTTGTGGAAGTTGGCTCTTATATCAATTAATATAGAATAATGTAGGGTAAAGAGAAAATTGAAAACTTGTATTATAATCACTAAACATAAATTTAGCAAATATCAACCTTTTTCTTATAGTATTGTTGGATTAAAAGGGGGGTTGACCATATTTGACTTCTTCTTCCCTTTTTTCTATTGCAATATTGAAAAGTATAAATAGTTGTTGCACTCACTATGAGACATTAATGTGTTCCATTGCTTGGTCTCTTGGTTCTCCTACCAATACATGTGCTTAAGAGAATTGCATTGTTTGTATAGTTAAAGAGAATAATCCCTCATAACAGAAAATACACATTATTTTAGTTTGATGTGTATGCTGACAATAATTTTCAAACTTGAACTCAACCCATTTTTTATTAAGGGATTGATGGTGATTGTATCAAAATTAGATATTACCAGTGAATTACTTATGTAAATTAGGAGTCCATGACCATATTTAGAGTGACAAATTAACTAAATGAATGACATTAGTAGGATTCCACATTGTTAAGAGAACTAATGAAACGTATCACATTATGAAGAGTCCACTGATTTTGTTATGTAAGACAACTAAGTTTGATAGGAAGATTAGTGATGAAAGAAAGTAGAGGTGGGAATAAACTTCCTACTCTAGTCAATAAGAGGACAATGTGTAGAAAATCTAAATAAGCACTTAAACACATAATAAAGAAACATCTAGCCATTACATAGTGATTTCATGGGAAAACTCTTTTTAGCCATTACATAGTGATTTCATGGGAAAACTCTTTTGAAAAAAGTATCTCACTCTCTAAAGAAACTTCAGTGCAATACATTACATAGAAGCTAACAAAATTATAATACACTTTAGAGTCTCTATATTCTTAGAGTCATGAATGGCATACAAATATTTGATTAAATCATTTAGATATTTAATATAATAAAAATGATATTAAGTTAACATCTTAATTTTTAAACTAACATTTGTATTTTCCCTCCATGAACTCTCTTATGTTGTAGAGTACCTCCCAACATAAAACTAGGTTGTAGAATACATCTTAACATAATAAGCTTTGTTTGGTTTCTCAACACAAAGTTGTAAAATACATTTCAACATAGTAATATTGAAAGAAAAAGAATGTGAAGGTAAAAGTAAAATTTAAAATTTATTTCAACCTTTTAATTATGTTTAAGAAAATATTTTAAAAATTATATTTACTCGAAAAAAAATAAATATATATATATATATTTAGTGAATTACCTGTTATTTCTGTCTCTCAGCGTTAAGAGATTTCAAAAAATGATTCTCTTGTGGTTAAACTCAGTGCATTTACCATCCATGCAACTGAACTTAAGCTATATTCCAAGGGAAAAAATGATTAATGCACACATAGAAATTACCAGTTGTAAATTAAACAATTGGTTAAAGAAGTCGGGGAACTGAGCTGAATTAAAAAGAAAAGGGTAAATTAAACATTTGATTAAAGAAGTCGGGGAACTGAGTGAATCTCATCAAGCAAAATATCGTTAAACCACAAAAGAAGTTACCAGCTTAATTAAATAAATAAGTAAATGAATCATCTGATTAAAGTAGGCGAATCAAATTGTTTGGGTAAGAATTTTTATATTTTAGATGGGCACGTTTGCATCGGCGGTCCTTTGTTTAGTTTTCCGAAGATTAGCTGAAGGGAGAGATAGGAATCGCTGGTGTCTACTGGGGATCTAGATATTGTTCTCATTGAACATTAATTCTTGTGTTCAATCATCTCCTCGTTGGCCTAATCAAATTTTCCTTTTCTTGCCCTATAAATTTAATTAATCTTCCATAAATTACAAAGTTTGCAATTGTGATTACAGCAAACTGGGGAATGAGGTTTTTTAAGGTTGTGTCTGTGTTTTCTTAGCTTTTATCATGGATGTCTTAAATATAGAATGTCTGGAAAGCCAGAAAAATCTGGCATAAGTTCTTTATTAGAAATAGATTTTTAAAGGTAGAGCTTTTTTACTTTAATGTGGAAGGGGTAGAGCTTTTTACACGTGATGTGGAAGGGGAAGAATACAGTAGGGACTAATTGGTGCACCAGGATTAGAGCATTCCGAGTATAGATGTATTTACAGCGTGGGCAGAGATGTCATATCTCTCATATAAATAAAATGATTTAACTTTTATTTCCCTAAATGATAGGGAAATTAATAATTATATTATATTAAGGAAACTAATAAATTATTATTATTTTGAAAATATTGAAAGGATTAATATCTATCAAAATAACAGAAATGCTGATTGCCTTCATCACAAGACTAATCATATTATAAACCAACGGAAATGCCTAGTTAACCTAGTTTCATAGTATATCAACTACGTTGGTAAATATAGTTGTGCTAGTCGTATTATAAACCAACGGAAATGCCTTGTGAACCTAATTTCCCTCGGCAACTCTGAGTGCTGTGCATACTGCTTAGGGCCGGGACTGAAAAAGTTATCAATGCACTTATAAAACAGTGACAGTAGTGAGCAAGCGATTCTAGATTAAAAAGAGCCTATAAGCACTCGCACTCCACAGCACCTATGTTCAACGTCACAATATAGAGAGACCTACTTAAAACAGAGAGACGTTAAACGAACCTTATTGGTTATAGGTAGCCGAGAATAATTTTAGATACTTTCCCCATATAGAGGATGAAAACCGTATCCTATCATGGTCCAAGCATCAGCTCAATGGAAAAAAAAAAAAAAATACCAGATTGCTGGATTAAAGTAGCTACACTTGACCAATTAGTTATTGATGATTTTATCCATGAAGCATGATAGTTCTTTCAGAATATCATCTTTTTTGTTGACCTGTATCTACGCGTTTTTCAATGCTATGGGTTCATCATATATATACACGACGATTTTTTCTTATCTGTGTTAGGTAATTTAGTATGTTCCATCCGCAGTGCATCGCAATAGAACGTGTAAAAGCAGGCAAGAAGATTTGTATATTTTACATTAAAAGATGATAGTAGAATGGAAGGGTTTTAAAGCTTTTAGTCAATTGCCCAAGGCTGATGGTTTCGCCTAATCTAAAGTACATAGGTAAATCGTGTGTTTAATCTGAAGTACATAGGTAAATCGTGTGTTTAATTTGATGTATACGGTGTGTTTAATTTGATGTATTGCTTATTATTTTTGGAGAATTTTTGTTTTGTTTTTTAATATAAATTTTTAAAAAATTAAATTTAAACACCATTTAATTTATAAAATATATTTCAGTATTAAATTTATGTATTAAAGAATATATTTAAAAAAAAAAATATTATATATATATATATATAATCATTAAAATATATTTAAGTTAAATAACGAGTCAAAAAACATAAAATTAAAAAAGAAAAAAGAGTAGTCCAAGTGACATTAAGACTTAAAATCTAACGACCACCCATCTCATTAGGAGCTAGAGCAGTGAAATGGCAAGATGAATGAGAATAATAGGTTGATGTTTAACCAAAAAAAAAGCCAAATTCTCTGGAAGTTAGCGTTTCAATTTTTTTTTTTTTGAAAAATTACTACATTAATGTACAAAATCATTTTTAAAGAGTATGGAGATGAGGGGATTGATCGATAAAGATTAATACAAATATTGGTAATAATATAGAATTAAATATAATATAATATTTTTATTTGTATGGGAAATTTTGTGGGAGTTATTTTTTATTTTAAGAGTGTTTTAATTTGAAATATACTCATTTCTTGGTAGTGTTTTAATTTTTTTTTAGTTTTTTTTTTGAGTATACACAATATGTAAATTACTCAAATATTTATTTTGAATTGAATGTTTGTATCTCATTTCTTTAGGATAACGTATTATCACATATTTTCTATTTTTACTTATTTGCAAATTAGATACAGATGTTTATGTCTATTTATGTGTATCTCTTTGTTTCCATTACAAGAAGATGGAAACCCACTTTAATTAACATGACAAATATTTTTTATGCTTAATATATTTTTTGGTGGAGATAATGTCATTCTATGTGACTAATTATCAAGTTGATCTCACATTGATAGAATCTTATTTTCTCAAGAGAAGAAAATTTTAGGGGCTAATATTTTCAAATGGACTACTTTTCCATGATTTTTCTAAAAAAATATTGAGTAAATTCCACTTTTCATAAAAATGAGTCACCCAAATTTTGCAATATAAAATTGTTTTACCTTAAAAATTGCCAAAATTTTATATAAAGTATTATAAAATCATGATAAATCTAAATATCTTTAGAGCAATATCACCAAACGTTTTACAATTTACATATTAGGGACTACTAGGATCTTCTAAACTTTAACATAAACTTCCATCCTTAAAATTTAAGGGTATTGCCACAACTTCTCTATGCTCTTTTCTATACCAAGTCTCAAATGAGTATCAAGTCAAAAATGGAAAATTGTTAATATGGCAAATCTTATTCTTCAATTCATAATTTATTCCATCAATCCATCTCAAGAAAACAACCATACAAAATGATTGTTTACATAATGTTATGAAGAACAATCAATAATCTTTCTTCTAATATTATTTGAAAAGGTCCAAGCCCAAATAGGACAACCATGCAAAATAATTGTTTACACTAATGCTGTGAAGAGCAACATTTTCAATTTCCAATCCCTCACCAATTTTCTTAGCATTTATTACACATAGGATAATACATCTTTATGTGCCGTATTATCGATTTTAATTGTAAGAAGGAACTAACTCCAGTTTGAAGAAGGAACTAACTCCAGTTTGACACTATTAACTGTAACGGTTATAGCTTTTACCAAGTTCTTATTAATATTACCTTTTTTCCCTTTCCATTAAATTTCATTTCAAAGCTTTGCGTGAGGAGACTATCTTTTTGCTTTAATGGTAACATAACTTCATCTACATAAGTAAAAAAAAATAAAGCATAACCTACAATGTCTATTCCTCATCCCCAATTCTTCCTCATTCAATCTTACAACTAATTTATGAATGTGCCAAATAATATTGGAGAGAGGGAACATCCATATTTCACCATGATAATGCTATCAACTTTGACTTCACTTCTTTCAATTTTATCATTTATTAATACCCTTAATCCAACAATAACCTTTACATATCAATAGAGCAACTTCTCTTCAATTGGTCGGAATTCCTACTTTCTCAATTTTTTGCTAAAATTTTATTCAATGCATTGTATTGAAGGTTTTGGAAAAGCCAACAAAGAAAAGATAAACATTATTACCTTCCCCACATTCCCTTGTTTTTTTAGACAACAGTTCTAAGACTTACTAAGATGTCAATGGTTGAGTCCTTAGACCTAAAACCAATGTGAGAGGCAACCTTGATATTGTTTTTTTCTCAGTTACCTGACTTCTTTTCTAAAATTGTGCCAAATAGCTTAGGAAGTAAAACACCGACCATGATTGTTTGGTTACTTCTCATATTAATATTTATCTCACCGACATTGTGAGTAGGTATCGCTTTGCTAATTTGTGAGTTTGAAGGTTACACATGTCATATGGTTTGATGTAATTTATCCTTGAGAAATGCATGCAAAGTGGACATCCCCATTTGACCATATCAATTTTTAAACCATAAGAACCAAGCACCTTTCCATTAGGAAGATGCTTGCTTCTAGTCTAATATTTTTTTGAAATAGCCTCTTTTTTTTTTTTTTTTTAATGAAATCTATGTTGGAGCCTTTTCCCTTGTGTCTTTCTCATATATTCACTTACCTATGCAATCATTTCTTCCTCATTTATCTCAAATGGATAAGAGGTTTGTAAATGTAATTATTTCTATAGTTTTTAGATGGCATGTAAAGGTATCAATTAACTCTTCTTGTTATTTTAAAGGAAAACCGATCTGGGTGGATATTGGTGGCCACCCACCTATTCCACTTGGACCCCAACACTATTTCCTTTTAGTTTCCTATTTTCTAGCATACTTTCTATTTTTAGTATTTTTTTTGGGTCTTGAACTTCCAAAGCCATTTTGAAGCCCTGAACGACGTCTCTTGAGGAAACAAGCAAAGGAAGGCCAAAGGCTAGTCATTTGTGATAAAAATTGTTTTCCTCATATTGATATTTCTAACGAGGTATCGTGTGCGCCAAACGAAGATTGTATGCCAAGATTACGACCTCGGGAAGTTGATGTTCCAACTAACCCCATCGGGGCCCACAAAAGTTTTGTGCTTCATCTCTTAGAGTTAGGTTTTTGGATGTTTATGGTTTCTGATTGTTTCTTCATGATAAAGATGCATCATAGCCTCATTGTAACTCAATTTAGAAGACATGTAGTCATCACATCTCTTCTTAGAGATAACCTACCATCATCTAAGCTAGTTTGTTTCTTTTCTGTATGTAAACAAGTTTCAACAGATGCTATTTATTAATTCAAGTTTTGTTTCGTTGTATCTGTGTGGGTTTTGTTTAAATTTGTATTTCACTTCGTTCCTTCATCAATACGGATAAAAAAACTCATCTTATTTCCTAAGAAATGCCCTTCAAAGACTATGTACATGTATTTCAATAATTTATGTAGACGTGTTTGAATAATTTAGCTTTAAATTGAGCGACACTCACTAGGATATTTGTTATACCTTTGATATGAATAACTTTCTTAGATTACAAATGATGAATCTTGGATAGGGTTGCTAATGATAGAAACTCTACATTAAGATATGTGTTCATACTTATTTTAGACAAAATCATAATTTATAACCAAGTCCAAGGCCATGGAACTTATAGATATGGAAAAAGATAAATGAGTATGTTGTTTGTTGTTATATCTATTAAATATATATAAATATTGTAATGAAATAACAAGTTAAGGGAGGTGCCTAATTTTTGTGCATTCTAGGCATTGTCATCTTCAATTGTTATTGGACAGAGGGGATGGACTTGTGGTCTCTGTTGTTTGTCTTCCTTGGTGGTCTTGAACACATGATACTTCGATGTGTGTTGCATTGCTTGAAGGAGACAATAATAGTTGGAATTCATCTTCTTAACTTCAACTTGAACTTATTATAGAATCTTGACATCATGTTCCTTTAGTTGATGACACTGTTAGGCTATGACTTCCTTTGTTTGCTAGTATAATATGAAGGTGGAAGAAAATCAAGTAATGTGGAATTTGGTGTCCTTATATCCAACACTATGTTAAATCCACACTTCACTAGTGTTTTTACTTTTCCGGTGGAATTGCTCCTCTACCTTTCAAATTTGTGGAATAGTGGATGGTTTATGCCGCCCATAAAAGCCTATGCTCAACCACTAAGCGTATGTTTTCTTCTTTTGGAACTGGGAATGGCGGGTTGGTTTTTGCATTGTGGGGGTGGTAGGAGGTTGACCTTGATGAGTAGGTTATGGTGCTAATCTAGCCACTTCCATCTTTGACTCTTGTTCTTCCCCTATCTCCATTGGAATTGATGGTGCTCGATATATCGACACTTTTACTCCCTAATCCATTATGTTGTTGTACCATTTCTTTGTAGCTTGGAATGGTGGTGCCTAGTATTGAGTGGGTCTGTGATTGAAGCTTCCATTTTAACAAGTAGATTTCTCATCATGAGGAGATTTGTGAGGCATCACTACCTATTTTTCCTCCATACAACCTTGTGATGGTGAATGAATTGTCATGTCATGTTTTGTATCCTAGTATCTCTATCTCCCGATGATACCATGATAAATTGTAGGGTTGTGATGAGCCTATAGTGTAAGAGTTGTTTGCGATGATTTGTGATGAACCCTAGCATAGGACTCCATTGTTGTTGGTTGTTATGATTCACCATTACTTGTTAACATTGATTTGTGATGAACCTCTAGCATGGGCTGGCGTTGTTGGTGGTCCTTATGATTTACCATTAGTTGATGACACTAATTTGTGGGGGGCCTTGTATGTGATTTCACCCTCATATCGTTGTCTGCCACTACATGGGGAATGATGGTTGATAAGTGGTAGTACTAAGGCTTATCTCATCCTTTACACCTAATCAAAATAAGAATTGGATAGTCATAATATACAAGATTCTTTAGGTTCATTTTCATTGTTTTTTTATTGGTTTAAAATAATAATTTTCCCATGTTGCATGAGTTTCTGAAACATGGGAACGTTGGGAACTTGGGTACAGAGGTCTGGAACGACTAGAGGTTTCCCCAAAATTTACCGGAAACGACTAATCGGGAGCGGTAATATTATATAATAAAAAAATAAAAAATATAAAAATAATTGTGTTTAATTATATAATTTATACATAATCAAAAATAATATTGAATCAAAATATTCAAATATTAAAACCAACACCAAGAGGCCAATTAATACTAGTTCATATCTAGACTCTAGATCAGTGCGGATTTGTGGGACCTCACCCCCCCACACGAGATTTCATTTTAGCAACAAATCCATCTCAAATCTGTTCCTGGGAGACAGACTAGGTCCTCCAAACCTCAGTGCATGAACTCCCCCAGGCAATGATTTAGCAGACATTCTGCACTTTCCACTGAACCTTCATCGAGCCAATAGACTTTGTGGGGTTTTCTTCAGTGTCTTTCATCAGCCTCGGGTGTTAGGAGAGATGGGTCTGATCCTCAAACCCATTAGCTTCTGGTTCTTCTCTGCGATGGCATTCCATACATTGTATCTTTTATGTTCCTACATTGTACCTTTTATATTCATGTATTGTATTTTTTTTTATAGGAGATAGTTTGGTTCCCCCGCATTGTATGAACATCATTGTATTCAATAGTCCCTTTGAACTACTTTGTGGTCAATAGTTGGACATACATGTAATTATCTTATCTTATCTTATCCGGGTGTCTCTCTCCCTTATATATATATATATATTATATATATATATATATATATATATATAATTTCAAGATCATTATCAGTGCTTTGACGCATGACTAATCTTTGAAACAATCTCATTTAAAAATACAAAGGAACAATTTTACATCTGTTTCTCTAGTTATTATTAAGAGAAAAAGGCAAGCAACTCTAATGTTTAAGCATTGACTGCCACATACAATATGCACACACAATCTTCTCTGATATATGTACATAAACAACAAAAGAAATACTCATCAACATGACATCCCAGATATCGCCCTTACATTGAGGTGCCACACGCTTCCATAACCAATCAAGAGATTGTTTCAGTTTCTCAATTAAGGATATCAGTGTTAAGGATGTCTTTAGCCTTTCTTCTTGCAAAGGTTTCAACATAGGCTCATGTTTTGTGGGCAGTTCAACATATTTCTCTACAAGCTTTGTATTCCCCAACCCCAGGGAATGCCGAAACTAAAAAAAAAATAGTTTTCAAAACTCCCGGAACTTTCCCCAACTCCCATTACAGCTCCTGCTGAAAAAATAATATTCCCATACAGTTCCAAAGCTATCGGAAGCACGGGAACCATTAGAACAGGTTTCCCCCCTCTCGAAAACAGTGCCAATATAACCGAATAATTTTTATTAGAAAAAAATTAAAGTATAAAATAGACTTATAAATAATAATTAAAAAAATATAAATAAAAGAATAAAATTCCTTTACTTCCTATATTTTTAACTTATTTATTTATAAATTTACCAAAATATTTAATCATTAAATGTAAAATTAATCCAAATATTACTTATATTGAAATTTAATAAATTTATAAAAAAATAACTTGAAAAAATTCCTTTTCTTTTCTTCCCTCCAAAACAACTTAATCTAGTAACATCATCAACTAAAAAACCTATTTTTAAACATATTTTTAAAGTCCATAATTAGTTTATTTTCTTCCCTCCAAAACAACTTAATCTAATAACATCATCAACTAAAAAACATATTTTCAAGTCAATAATTAGTTTATGAATCATAGAATACATAATTAGTTTATGAATCATAGAATACATTTTATGCTGTACTTATTATGAGTGATAAGTTTCGACTGTTCTAACATCACAACGCTATTACAAACGTTAGCGTAAATATATACTCGCAAACGTTGCCTCTTCAATTGCTATTTGAAGTTTATGAGTCAAGTGAAACTATGGAACTGTCAATTGCACTAAAAATATATATTTATTTGTTATCTTTTAATTCACTTAAAATAGGAAGTATATATTTGAATATATATGAGTGATGTTATGCAGGTTTGAAACATACGAATGAGTGAAACTATTACACTGTACATTGTTTCGGGTTGAGTTAAGAGAAAATGTACGTTTTAGGTTGAGGAAGTTTATTTGGTGGGTTTTTCTGGTTTAATTTTTCTAATATTCACAATCAAAATATCTTAATTTTTTTTTAAAGTGTTAAAACTATATACACATTAAAAAACCAATTTAAATCACAAAATCAAAATTTCCACCAAATTCAAACACCACACAATAAAAAAACTACCTAAAAAAACTCCTACTTATAACATCAACTGCTACTTACAATATCGGAGGACACTGGTGTTGGTGGTGTGACCGATTTAGGCGGAAGATCCTATAACCTATAACATGCGAACATAGAATTCGTGTTGGAATTTAATTCCAACTGCAACACATAACCACTGGACATAAATCTGATTTCTATAGATATTTCAGTTTGTTCGATGCCGCAAAGTCACTTTTGATATTTTGCACATTAATGTGCATTAAATTCATAGAATTGAATTCCCCTGCAACCGCCGACTTGTTTTCTTGAGAAAGGCATCACCGCTTGCTGCATTCAATACGCAGATGAGCGTTAGAAGATATTTTGATTATTTTACTGTTTAAACTCAGATATGTTTTTTCCTATAAATGTAATGAACATCAGTTCTGTTTTTTAAGAGAAGCTTAGTAGAATACAGAGAGTCTCTGCTGTAAACGCACAGCAGTGCTGAACCTGAAATTTTCTGAGATAAAGAAAATTGGTTTCTGGAACTGAAGTGTTCCTGTTGTTATCCCTCTGTCAAGAGGAAGATGAATTTGTATCAGTTTGTTTACTGTTTATGAATACAAGTTAATTTTCTGTTGCTGTTACACCAAGCGTCAAAACACGTTTCTGTTACACTGTAAGTCTAAAAGTGACTTGACGTCAACCTTTTACGTTATTGTTACACCAAGCGTCAACCGGTGCACATTGCTGTTACACCGTAAGTCAAAAAGTGACTTGACGTCAAAAACACGTCGCTGTTACACCGTAAGTCAGAAAGTGACTTGACGTCAAAAACACGTTGCTGCAACACCAAGATCGGCAACTAACGAAATTACGTTGCTGCAACACCAAGAACAGCAACTGACGAAACTGTGTTGCTGTTACACCAGTTTCGCATTGCCGTAACACTGTATTCCGCAAACGTTTTTTTTGTTATTTCCGCTATGCAATTATCAGTTTTGTTTTTGAATTATCAGAAATTCTAACAGTGTTGCTGCAACACCAAACTACGTTGCTGCAACACCAAACTGCTTTGCTGAAACACCGTTTCCAGCAAGCGATTTTCTATTTTCTGAGTTAAAAACAGAGTGTAAAAACAAAGCATTTTTTTTGTCTGTCTGTTATGGAATTTACAGAAAATTCTAACATGGTATCAGAGCTAGTCTAGGCACTCAGTGAGTCAAAAACAGAGTTTGTTTTTCACTGTAGGAGCTGTAAGAATCTTATTGAGCATATTTTTTCCAGCAGAGAAAGTTTTTGCTTGTTTTTAATTTTACAGTCAGTATCTCTTCTTTATCTATACAGAGTTAAGATGGCAGATGCTGGAACAGGTTTGACAAATTCCCGACTGCCACAGTTTAATGGGAAAAATCACAGTTATTGGTCCATAACAATGAAAGCATTGTTTGCTTCTCAAAGAATATGGGAGCTGGTTGAAACTGGCTATGCTGAACCTGCAGATGCAACAACATTGGCTGCTTTGACAGTAGCAGAAAGAGACCAGTTGAAGAGTGACAGGAAAAAGGATGCCAAAGCCCTCTTTTTCCTCTTCCAATCAGTGCATGAAAGTGTTTTTCCACGGATTGCAGCAGCAACAAAATCCAAAGAGGCATGGGATATTCTCAAAACTGCCTATCAAGGCATGGAGAAGGTGAAGACTGCAAAGTTGTAGATGTTGAGGAGAGACTTTGAAACACTCAGCATGAAGGAATCTAATACAATATATTCATTCTTCACTCATGTTATTGGGCCGATAACCCAGATAAGATCTCATGGTGAAATTCTTGAAGAAAGAAGGATCGTAGAGAAGATCTTGAGATGTTTACCCTCAAAGTTTGAAGTTGTTGTGGTAGTAATAAAAGAAACAAAAGATCTCTCACAGTTCACGGTAGATGAACTAAGTGCTTCTCTTATGTCTCATGAACACAGACTGAGTAAAGGAACAGATTCCTCTTTTGAGCAAGCATTCAAGACTCAGATGTCTTTCAGCCAA
>APFE031434760.1:0-16572 GCA_000404065.3 Pinus taeda
TTTAGATAAATTTGGTTTATTTTACGGTTGATCTTGAATTAGGTTTGAGTTTCAGGTCCTACCGTATGATCTCTCAAAAACACCTAAATGCAACTATATGCAAAAGATCATCATTTCGTTCGATGAATTCTAGTTAGAAGAGAGTTAAGAATCTTTCAAACAAACAAAAACATTCAAGCAATCACGCAACCTAATGCAACTAACAGCAAGGAAACGAAACTTTTCTTTTGAAAGCACAAAATAACGAAATATTCTTTTCCTTTCAACTATTAATGCAAAAGATACTAGTTTGCTCTACTTTTCCAATGACATAAAAGTTCTTTTCAAATGAATTAGAGAGATAGCAACACTAAGTGAAAAACTAAATCACTCAATGCACACACAAGACAATTCCCAAGTCACTAAAACCAGTTTACCAAATCAAAGGAAAACGAAGGCTTATGAGCTATCATAATCTAAGCTCAAGAAGACAATGAGGAATTCAATGGAGGAAAGCAAACTGCTTGGAACACAATCAATCACTTTCAACAATCACCAAACAATCGTGAAAACAAAAACGAAGTTGGCTGGCCAACCAAGAACACCAAATCCCAGACGGGAGGCTAGACACACACGACCACTAGATGCCCTAGGGTTTGAGTGTGAAATCAATGGAGATAAGCGAACACCCGAAGGATGAGAGTCCACGACCAGACAAACGACGGCCTGACACGCTTCAGTATTTGCAAAAAGTCAAGACAAAACATGAACCAAGCAACAAGAGCAAAAAGGAAGGCTTTGCACAAACCGAAAACAAGCGATAAACGAGCTCTCGTGGAACGAGGCCTCGCAAACAATCGAGCCACAGTTCAAACAACGTTATCAAGCCAAAACCCAAGTAGAAAAAGTAGGAGAAAGCCAAAACCAAGAGGTTCAGTAGGTCAATTTGGACAAAAAGAATTTTTACAGGATCAGCGCGGGTGACCCTACAGCAACAAGGCGATGACAGAAAAGTGTCTGTAGCAACTTTGCGCTGTCAGCGCAGAGGGACACGAATAAAGGGCGCTGGCCCGAAATACCAGGTCAGCGCGACTGTCTGAATATACAAGCACGATGACAGAGACAACAAGGAAGACAGGATGCGATGTCAGTGTAGCTGTTTTAAAATAAAACGCACTGAGGCTGAAAAGTAAATAAATTTGAACAAAAACTTCCAAACCAAAACAACAAGCTTTCAAGGCAATTAAGGTAGTCCCTAGGACGAACCCAGAAACAAACCAATAGAAAAACAATCTCCAAAACTTTGACAAAGGAGCAATAATCAAAACAAAGGTGACACACAAAGAGACAAGCAACCTCCCCAGCGGAGTCGCCAAATTATTGGAGAGGTAAATCCCCTCTACGGATAGAGGCTATCCCTACTAGCCCAACAGGGGTCTAGCAACAATCAAACAATGCTACACCGCAGGTTCCTAGTTGTAATTAACAAGTGGGTAAGAGTAACCTACTTGGATTCCAACGCTATGTTTGTCAAAGAGATGATCCTCTCGCTCCTTCACTTCAGCCGATCATAATCCTCCACTATCCTCCCAGACGGACACCTGCACAAGCAAAGAGAGAGAAAACACGGGCGTAAAATCTACTAAAAACAACTATGTATCGGTCAGGAAGGATACAATTTACATTAATCATTCATAGGACAAATGGAAATGGAACCATAAGAGTAGTCATCTATCTTTATTAATCAGAAAATAGAGTAAGGTACAACCGAAGTCCTGACGCTGAGTCCTTCTCCAGAGGGTCCAGCCAGCATGTCTTCCAAGCATTCACCTTTGAAGCAAATCTCCCAAGTCAAAGAGGTCTCTCTCTCACATACAAGGCAACAAGCTCATGACCTTCCTCAGGCTCAAAGCAATCCTCACACAACACACCAAATGCCTACAAAGAGCAGCACTAATGCACTAAGAATTCCTCAATCAAAGTCTATATGTTCCAAACTAGCTGCTCATGGGCAATGGAGGAGGCTTATAAAGGTGAAGGAGTCTCCATGAATAGGTAAAGGATGAGCTTTCCCCCAAGATAAGTGGATGGTCAGTCGAACAGACATGCCAGAGAAAGGATGGCGACCTCAACAATGCTAACAACCAAGTCTGGAGGGATCTGGAAGGTTGGTTGTTAGAACAAATTCGCCCAAACAGGATCAGCGCGGGTGAGACACTGAGCTGGCGCGCTGACATCGCAGATCAACTATAGAGGAGGTCTGGTCAGCGCTCAACAGGGCAAACAGAGGGTGCGCTGTCCGTGAAATTGGACCAGTGCAGGAAAGACGTGTGCTTCCACGCTGGCAGCGCAGAAGTAACACTGGCCTCCGCCTGTCAGCGCGGTTATTAAATAAACAGACGCGATGATACATTTAACTTAGGCAAAGAGGGTTTTTTAGCCATTTTGAGGAGCATGAACATAGGTGAATGTGGTTTCACAACACAGTGGGGAGACTGGCATGATGGCAGTGACATTTTACTGTGTAACAGTTTGAACACCCTGTCAACATGTTGAACATGATCCTTCCAAGACTTGATGTAGATTATTATATCATCAAAAAATACTAACACAAATTTTCTAAGGAAGGGTTTGAAAATGGAATTCATCAAACCTTGAAATGTATAAGGTGCATTGGTAAGGCTGAAATGCATGACCAAAAATTCATAATGATCCTCATGAGTTCTAAACGTTGTTTTCATAATTTATTCAGTCTTCATTCTAATTTGATGGTATCTAGAATGAAGATCCAGCTTGGTGAAGTAACATACTCCATGTAATTCATCCAACAATTTATCAATGACAGGAATGAGGAATTTATCTTTAATAGTGAGCTTGTTGAGATCGGTATAATCTGGACACATGTGCTATGATCCATCCTTCTTATGTAGCAATACTACTAGAGCAAAGAAAGAACTTTGACTAGGTTGAATTATACTAGGCTCTAGCATTTTTGCAACCATATGTTCAATTTCAATGTTTTCGGCATAGGCATATCTATAAGGCCTAATGTTTGGAGGAACTCTTCTTGGAATCAAATGAATAGCATGGTCATAATCATGAATAGGTGGGGATCCTCAGGGAGTCTCAAATACCTTGGAATGATTTTCCAACACTTTTTGGAGATATGGAGAAATATATTATTTCAATGTTTGAACCTCTAGTGAGAATAATTGTGCAATTATTCCCCATTGTTATTTATTAAGAATATTTTTAATTCCATTAGATTTTATTATCCTTCTTGGTTTACCTGTGATACCCCTTAATTCAACTTCATTTACTTCCAAAAAAAAAAGAGAGAAAATTTCTTGAAAATTAAAACCTATCATCCCCAAAGATGGTAACCATTGGAATCCTAGTACAACATCAACACCACCCATTAGAATGAAAAAAATTGGACTATTCAATTCATATTCCCCCATGCTTAGCTTGATATTATGGAAATTTATAGAGAAATTTATAGTTCCTCCATTTGCAACCACCACTTGACACTCTGGTGCTGGATATAGGAACCAATTCAATTCCTTGGCTATCTTACAATGAATAAAAATATGGGAACTACCTGAATCAATCAATGTTATTACCTTTTTCTTCTTTATATGTCCTTCTATCTTGAGAGTTTTGGGAGTGGTAATTCCTACCAATTTATTACAAGATATGGTCAAATTCATTTCGTATTACTCTTGTTCCTTTTCTTCCTCATCTTCATAATCTATGTAAAATAATTTCTTCTCAGCACACTTCTGCCCTTTATTGTATTTTCTATCACAACTCTAACAAAGCCCTTTTTCTCTTTCTTATTCCAATTCTTTTGGTGTCAACGTTCTAGGTTGTGGAAGGATAGTAGAAGCAACAATTCCATATTTATAGTTGTGAGTGGTAGACTTCCTTTTTGCCATAATTTTTCTTTCAATTGTTTTGGCCAACTTAAATGCCAAGTATCTAATGAATCAAGTTCCCAAAGGTGATCCTCATGTTGTATGTTATCCTTTAGAGTCCCCATGAAGACATTAATCCTATGCTCCTCTGGAATATTATTTACCCTAACATTCAATTTCTGGAAGTCCTCCATCTGCTCCACCATTGAACCCTTTTGTTTGAGATTTATTAATTGGCTAAAGAAAGTGTTTCTCTTTGTATTCTCTTAATGTGTTATCATTTACTCCATAAAAATTGACCAAGTGAAAAGTGGTTTACAAGAACAAAGCCATTGATACCATACAACTTGATTTGGTTTTAAATATAAAGTTGCAATGCATAAATTTTGTATGTGTTGCACATTATGGAGATCAAAATATTTCTCCATTTGTAGTATCCATGTTACCCGATCCTTGCCATAAAACTTCCTCATATCAATATTTGGAATATGGCGGGTCTTTCTTCCAAAGTTAGAGTCTCTAGAATCATGATTAACATTAATTTTTTTCTCATCATGAGTTTCATCAAATACCTTGCGGCCATTAAGAAGCATTTCTTGTTGCAACTTTCTCTAACATTCCTTCAAACCTTCCATGTCTACTTTTAATCCATCCTTTAAACCTTCCATGTCTTATTTTAAAGCATTCCTCAATCCATCCATCTCAATTTCCATTTCATTTTTGGTTACTCTTTGTGAGAGTGAAATTTGTTGCACTTGGTCTTGTAATTTTGATATATCATGTTGGATTTCTTCCTCTTCTTTGTGCATCATAGTAGAGATTTCTGGTTGCTTGCTAGTTGTTTCCATTTTCTTCAGTTAATTTTGGAATCAAAAAATGATATTTATACTTCAATATGCCCCTTGAATCACTTCAAAGTTATTTTTCAAACAAAACTTATGCAAATTTAGAAAAAAAAACACCTTTTTCTTGCTTTGTAGGTGCTCGATATCGAATTTGTTGTAGCTCTACAATTTCGAATCCCTAAGGTTTGAACTTCCATTCTATCATAGCCCTGGTAGACTTTTTTCCAACCCTTCAAGGTAGACTAAGATTGGAGTCTTCAAGAAAGAGTTATGCCCAATCTCCCACGATGACCTGATTATAGACTGGTTTAGTAGAGAAAAAATGTGCATAATGCCACATGTCACTATTTTGACCTTCATCTCGGAAACTGATACATGAAAAACTAAAGTATGTGCACTTTCAGTCTATGATCATAATGTATGAAAAAATCCATTTCAAGTGAAAAACATCTTCATAGAAAAATAACTGCACATGAATGAGATACATATGTATTAGACCTACGTTATAACAATTTTATAAACACACACACACACACACACACACACACACACACACATATATTCATAATAAACTATGGATTAATAAAGTAATGATCAATACCACTTCTTGTTTGAGTTAAAGAAGTGCCTTCTCACATTGCATTGGTAGAACATAAGGCTCCTTATATTCTGTTAGGAACCTTGAGGAATCTATAGAAAATAATCCACTATGGTTTTCATGTATCTGTGTCCTCTTAAATGGTTCATACTATCTACACTTAAAAATACAACATTTAAAATAGAGGTAATCCAAATCAATAATTAGTTGTATTTTCCCAACATATTTTATATTCCCTTGAATAATATTCTTATCTTTTGAGCTTGCTCGATTAGATTGCTTTGAATCAACCATGATGCCACAATCAAAGGATCGTCATTTTACATCTACACTTTCTACACTATAATGTTGACAATTTTCCAACATTGTAGGATATTTCCTCACCTATTAAGGACCATTTATTTTATTTAAAATAAATATAAGGATGAATATTAAAATAGTTAATAGTGTGAAAATTGTAAAGAAAGAACATTTTGTAAAATTCCAACCGTACCTTTCTTTCACAACCTCTACACATGTTGATTTCAATTTCTTTTATGTTTGAATCTATATTTGCATATTCTATTTGATTTTGAATTTGTTCAGTAGCCCATTATAGTGTGGACTATTTTCCCCATTTCCCAAGTAGATCATTTTGAACTGAATTATTCCTTAGGTTCAATCTCTTAAACTATCTCCTTGCTTAGAACACTTATTATCTATTTTTATGGTATAATTCAATCCATTTGTTCATAAATTCCGTGTGGTACAGAAAGAACTTGTCAAAGATAACACTTTCATCTGCACCTATTACTTTTCAACATGTTTTTTTCAAACTCCAAATGTCATGTTGTATATTTGACAAATAAATTACAGATTAAATTAATCATTGCAAGGAAAACAACCACATTGATCATCAACTTACTTACTAATTTCTACTTCAACACCATTAGATTTTGTTTTTTCTCAATCAATAATATATGATGCGTGTTATTCATCCTAGAAGCGTATCCTGTCTTAAAAATCCTTACCTGGAAATTAACATAGGGAGAAAAATAATTCATTCAATACATACCCCTCATCCATGCAACGTTATGGATGTGACTTTTTTCATACATATATTTTTAGTTTTTTCATGTACCTCTCAAAGAAAAACATCCACCTTGTTAATACGACACCCACCAATTCAATGTCATCGACTATCTGTATAAGTAAATGGACTTGTAGGTCCATGAAACTTCTAGGGAGCTCCTTCTCAAATATGCATACAATTTCTACAATTTCCTTCATCCATTTTGGAACTTCACATTCGTGGATCTCCTTGGAGGTCACTCGCCTAATATAAGAATATAAAATTATTATGAACCTTTAGTCCAAAATTAGAAAGAAATATAATATCTCTATGTCTCTCACACATGAACATTTCATATCACATACCTTGCAAATGCTAACAATTGACTTGTGGCATTCATTAATTCAATGGAAAGAGATGAATCCCCTGTAATTGGAAATGTCATGATATCTATCAAACAAATTTCTCGAAGGTCATTAGTAATTTTTCTCACACAACAAAGTATCAAAATCATTTTTTTACGTAATAAATTTTACCAATAGAAGTTAAATGGCAATAATACCTTCATAAAATTATGAAAATAATGTGTTAATTTACATCTTGTCAAATTTCCATCAACTACAAAAGAATTCCCCAGTGAAGACCCATAGCCATTAGGTATGCTCATTAAATGGATGAATTTTTTTTGGCTCATCTAGCTCTTTTTTTCTTTTCAAAATCCATGGAGCTTCAGCATCTGTTTCATTTTCCTTGTTTGTCCATAAATGCCTTCTATCAAATTTGGTACACGAAAGAGAAACATCTCTCCTCTAAGACAATGTGTCCTTCTCTTTTCCTGATATACATTGAAATATAGAATCTGAGACATTCTTGAAGATGTGCATAGGATCTAGTAGGTGAGCTATTAGTATATCCTTCTAGTAAGGGAGCTCATAAATATGGATTTTAGTTTCATTCCTTTTGGATATTAACTACAACTTGTTGTAGTTCTTCAATTGAATCACCTTATTTGAAAGAACTCCTCCCAATATTTTGATTCAACATCTTCATACTTCGTAATCTAATCACTAGGAACCATAATCAGGTGAGGGCCTCTATTTTCAAATTTTCCATCAAATTGATTCTTTTGGCAATTTCTAAACCTATGATATGGTAGTAGAAAAACCATATGGTTTACATAGATAAATTTATGTATATAATTAGAATAATGCCTTTGAATTTTTTCTTCACATCTTGTATGTGAAAGTATCCCATTTGTGTGAAGCCCTACAGTTAATAATTAATGTTAATAACATCATAATAATATTATAAACATAAGTATGAAAGTTGGGTTGAAAATAAAGTATGAGTAGAAATGCGTAAATATTTTATCTTACCAAAACAAACACCAAGTCCTGGGAAATCATGAATATTCCAACATAGGACACCATACAACATTAAGGACCTATTTGATGGAGGACATGACATGTCATAAATTCTTATGCCTTTCCATAGCAGTTGCATCTCATCAATAAAAGGCGCAATATAAACATGCATTTTTTTTAGTTGATGTTTTGTTGGAACAATAAGAGTCAGCATAAGGTGCTCCTCTCTAACAATCATCCATGGGGGAACATTGTAGATCATCAATATTATTATCTGAACACTATTATTTGAGCTCATGAGAGAGAATGGACACACTCCATCAACTAGAAGACCAAACCTAATACTATGAGGTTCATCTTTAAATTTTCTTGGCCATTTCCTCTATGTGTTTCATTGCTTTGGATTTGGTCAAAATTCACATGAATCCATATTTACTCCTATTCTTTACATTCCATTCCATCAATTGTGCAAGTCACTTGCAACAAAAAAATCATTGAAGTCTAGGTATAATTGACATGTGATGTAAAACCTTCTTTAGAACTATAGGACCTTGTACATCCATACGATATATCCTCTTTGCATACATAGAATTCTACCTTGCCTTCATACCCATTTCTTTATAAAATGAAATAATTTTTACATGAATGAATTTTCTTATATTCAATACCCAACTAAACCAACAACTGATATTAATGTGCATGCAATTTTCAAGATTACAATGGAGGTAATTTCCCTTGATATCATCGTTATGACCAACCATATGATCATTATCGTCATCATTGTTTCCATCCCCAATGAAACATTAAGAATTTATTTCAATCCTTCTTTATGCATAAAATTTTCACTATCATCACCACCATTATGCTAGGTGGCATGCCATCAATGTATGCCAATCTCATCACCTCTTCAAATTTCTCAGCAGGTAGTGTTCTCTTCAATATTTCTCTTCTTTCCCTCATATAGTTTAAACGGTTATTTGGATCATCCCATAAAAATATTAGTAACCCAGTTTGACCTTGGGGATTAGTAGGTGTATCATCAATATATCCTAGCGATCAACAAACACAAGAATTATTTAACGTTAGGAAACAATTGGATAAATCATGAATGTATCAATTTCAAAGAATTATAATTAAATGTGTGTTAACAAATAAAAATATAAAAGTTTATGAACACACAGACACACAGACACACAAATATATATATATATATATAATATATATATATATATATATATATATATAACATATTTTGATAACATAGTTTATTAAAACATCAGTTCACACTCATTGATTGTTCTTTAGTTTTTTTCCCTTAAGAACATCCTTAGGGAGACCTTGTTCTTCCATTTTATTTCATGCAAGAGTGAATTTTAAGTAGGGATAAGTAATCAATAACTCGTCCACAATGTTAAGTTCCATAATACCCTCAACCATTATTAGTATATCAACCTGTCTATCCATATCTCCATATTTATCATTTATAACCTAAATAAACTGACAATTCAGTCTTGCAATAGGGTCCCTTCCCTTACTACGATGTATAAATCCTGTAATATTTGTGTGTGTGTGTGTGTGTTTGAATCCATCTATATACATAAGATGACCTTTGTTCATTTCTTTTCTAGTTTCCAATTAGATACAATGTGTATACATATTTGAATTTAGACCATATGCTGACATGCTAGACTTCTATCCTACTATCCTTCTCCATTCAACACTATAATATGAAGGAACATAATATGGCATTAATCTCATAGTGGTTTGTTGTGATTTTTTTTTTCTTTTTTTTTTTTAATGTTTAGATCCCACATGGACATGTTGGACAATAAAGAGGTCTAGATTCACTCCTTGAATACTAGAGGTTCATATCATGTAGTTGTATCCTAAAAACTGAAACACCTCATACACTCTAGGTAGTTGTTGATCGTTGGGCCAAATGCAATATAGTCAATGGTAAAATGTCTCTTTGTAAATTGACCTCAATATCAAGGTAAATTTCTCATCTCCATCACATTCATTCTCATAGTGTTTGTAGTCCACCTTCCCCTTTCTTTTAAGGAAATTATGCATCTTTAAACTAGTTCTTATTCTGTTACATGTTTTCAACAATTCCCCATCTTCCAGGTTGGTATATGTGCAAATATTATTTTTAGATGTATCGTAAAATAAATGATCTTCAAAATCTAGGCTAGAAGTCAATTCTCCAGGAAACATTAAACCAAGAAATTTATCCTGCAAGCAATCATTAAGAAAGAACATAATTATTTAAATAATATAAAATAATGTTTAAAATAAGAATGCTTATTATTTAAATCAAATTGGAAAATTACTTACCAAAATTCCTATTGAATTCAAATCTATTGTAGAAGGCATAGTACAAACTAGAAGCTCATTATTTATGTAATTTCTTTATACAATCGCTCATTTTAATTATTTCTTTCCATGAAATATAGAACATCCACAAACACAGTTTTCTCAAAGTATTCATCCAATGTTTTGTAGTCTTGACCAACCTCTTGTTTATTGCAAAATAATGTTGTTCCTTCAAGATCCATTGTCATGTCCTCTTCCACCCACTATTTTCTATGTGATTTAACATTTTTAGGTCCACGTCCACATACATATCCTTTTCATTTTCTAGTTGAAGTCTTAGGTTTTGAATTTGTTTGAACCTTCATCTAAAATAATCAATAACATGCATTAATTTATGTTAGGATTTGATAATACACTATAAATTTTAAATATCATGAAAAAAGATGGATGTATCACAAATGCCATTATATCAAATTTTCCTAAGTTAAGTGAAAATTTGAGTATGTCTCGCGTCATCCATTATGTCCTCATTTGATATGACACAATCTATAACCATGGACTCATTTAGCTCGTGTAATAGACAAGATAGTCAATAATGTTCAGTACAACAATTGTATCATTTCAATGAATTTTCTCTATAACAAAAAACTTCACTTTAGTCATATAATTGACATATTGATATCATGTCAATTTGGAGTTGAAAAAAAAAAATAGGACCTTAGGTATATACATCGAGCCAAAATTTCGATAAGAAAAGTATGCAACGTCCCTATCCCACATGGCCATCCTATTTTTCAAACATTTCCCTTGACCAAAGAATCACATTTAATCACCATTCCTATGCATTTTTAACCAATAAGCTTAACTTGAAAGGTCTCTATGCAAGTTTGTCAATATGTTAGGGTCCTATTGTTTGAGGTCAAATTTATTTGCCTTATTCATTCATTTTCATTTGAGTAGCAGTTTAGCCTATGACTATTGTTCTTTTCATAGCCTCAAAGTCATTGTTTGACATTATTGGAGTTGTGAAAAGTATCAACCAATGGGATTTATGACGTCACAAGTTTATAAATTCAATTAGGATTAAAGGGGAATTTGTTTCAGTCTTCATTGATCAGAGCCATTTAAAATTAAGTTGTGTCAATCTAAGGTTTTGTTGGTTATGAGGTCCGATCATTAAAATATTCCCCCAATTATCATATATATTTTTATTCTTATTTTATTTACCCCCTTACTTCCCCATCCCATACCTTATTTCCCTTCCCTTCATACATACACCCCTTCATTCCCATCCCATATACATTTACATACCCCACCCCCTTTCATTCCAAACCTATCCTCTAAGCATTAGTATCCACATCCTCATATTCACTCTTAGCATTACTATGTACCCTAATGCCTAGTCATTATTTATACATCATACCCCTAAAATTAAGAATTTCTTGTCACCCATACTTTCATGACAAGTCAAGAAAGAGCCAAAATTAAATCAAGTGAAAAGGTGATCGTATTAATCATTACACAAAGAGACAGAATTCAAAGGTGCAATTCAAATCTTCCTACCACCCTCATCTCATCTCACTATTCACTCATGTAAATTGCACTTATTTGAAGAACACAGTATCAATACACTAGTTCAAGGATCAAGCCCAACAGGAATATTGTTGGCAAATTGAGTGTATCATCATTGTAGAAGGTCACTGCACAAGTGCTACCTAGTATGGG
The DNA here is from genome assembly GCA_000404065.3 of Pinus taeda. Taxonomy (NCBI): domain Eukaryota; kingdom Viridiplantae; phylum Streptophyta; class Pinopsida; order Pinales; family Pinaceae; genus Pinus; species Pinus taeda. The sequence continues at coordinate 11,796 of APFE031434760.1, forward strand.
AATCACATAATGTTGTACAATAGCTGTAGAAAGTTCCTCGGCACCTTGCAGAGAATACACGTAGTCAAAAATTAGTTCTCATCAAGTTCTGAGGTAGGATACATTACCCTTAATCATAATCTATTTTTAAAAGCTTAACCGTGGTCATTTAGAGTTTGGTGAGTTTGTTGCTAGCTAATTACTTCTTAAGCCCCTATTTCATTCTAGTTCAAACTTAGGGATCGAACTGTAGACCTAGGGTTTGTGTAAGTGTTTTCAAGGATGGGTGGTTTGGGTGAAAATTTTGTAAAGGTCTTTTAATGATATGGTCTTTACACCTACCTCAGTACACTCTTTCCATTTTGTTGCACAATGTTGTAAACAGGACTGATGAGTCTTAGTAATTTTCATTGCACTTTCCACATAGGTATGGTGTTGTCCTACCACCATCGAATCGGTGTGCCATGATCTCCACTAAGACCTTTGTAAAGACACATGGCTACAACTACTAGCAGAAACAAAAAATAAAGGAGGGGATCCAGTGCACTTTGAGCCTAGAAACCTAGACCTTGTAAATTCTTACCCAACTATTAAAGTGGCCTCTGAAAACACTGGTTGCATTTATTTTTGTAAGAAGATACACTATCATGGACACTGTGTATAGCTTGTAAGCATGTTTTCTTTAAATTTAAAGGAGCACAAAGGCAAGTTGGGTAATATGGAGTTGGTCATTACAGAGAAGATTGTTTCATATGCTATAACCATTCCTTTGCAAGGGGAAAATTGGTTTAAGGGTTAGGAGTTAGATGAAGATTATTTTAAGGAGTTTATTAAGACTCAGTGTAAAGAAAAATAGGATACAATATTTCCCGTAACTTACCTACTAAACCATTACATTCAGCTTCTCAAAGTCATCCAAAGGTATTTTACTTGTGAGGGTAGGTTTAGTAAGGTATACCAATATCATGTCAGAGTTATCATGCACTTTACTACCAAGAAGAGTCTTAATTTTCCATACTATTTTTTCAAACGTTTGGGTAAAATGGTTGAGAGAGTGTAGGCAAATAGAGATAGGCATATGCTTGTTTTGTTCCATTTTTCCTAGATTAGGTTTTTATTGTTGCATGAACTAAAGAAGAGGAAGATATCATGGGAAAGGTTCTTGTCAAGTTTGGGTCTACTACTTCATGCAGAAATATCGCTAAAGGAGATACCTGAAGAAGAATAATAACCTAAGAGTGAACCAACAATGAAAGAGATAATGAAAAAAATGATTAGGGATAAGAAGGCAATGATAAAAGGGAAAGAAAAGGTGCCAACAATAGAGGAAACACAATTTTTGTTGAGACCAAGAACTAAATTGAGAGCCAAGCAAGTCATTGAGGAGACAACTCCTTAACAAATTGTTACTATTCCAAACAATGGGCTAGATATAGATACAAATAAAGCACAAAATGTTCAAGTGGAAGAGGACAAAGAAAGTGTAATTGTAAAACTGTAGGATGATATTGCTAAGGCACACATTTAGATTACCTATTTGCAAAAGGAGAATAGGGAACTCAAGCATACAACATCACGAGAATCTCAATTGGTAGAGGGTGGCACAACTAAATGACCTTCTAAACCTACTGCATAAGAGAAATCCAAGTAGGTGATAAATGTTGAATACATGGAAGAAACTAAAACACAACCAAGGAAACATGTGAGTAGATAAGCTAAAGCTACATCTACATGGAAAGAATAGATGAAAGAGGTATTTCAATTAGTAGAAAAAACTAAGTTTGGCCAATGAATGGAATACTAGAGACTATTAGGGGATATTGAAGAATGCCAGCTACAAGTTATGCAACTAGCCTAAGATAACGAAGATTTTAAAAAAATTTGTGAATCATTTAATTGAAGAACATGATACTCAACTTGTGGAAGCCTCAAATGCACTTGATGGAGCTAAACATTTCATGAAATGGACTCTTCCCCTGCACAGGAATTTGAAAAATTATTATATGAGAAATTTGATTATGAGGAAGAGGTTGAGGCTAATGAAACAAAAACTGTCAAGGGCTAGGAGGTTACTGAAAAGGTATAAACAAGCATCTGGAGCATCTAGAAGTGTGCCAAAGCTATAGTGAAAGCCAAAACCACAATCATAGTTAATCAAAGAAATTGAGACCGCTTGCAAGGATACCAAATCATCATCTAATAAGCCCTCAGCTAGTAAGAAAGAAAAGAGGTGATGTATTTGAAACATATCTTGTTAGCTACTAGATGTTTCTTTTTGTGTTTGTTGGAGTTTTTCATCATTGTGCAGTAGGACTCTTTTTGCAGTTTTGTGGAGGCATCATAGATACATTTTGCCATTTTGGATGTTGTTGGGTTAACACAGAGGTTTAGGTGATTGGTTTTCATTTTGGGTTTTGTTTGGGGCAGGTGTTGTGTTGTGTTGTATTCCTTCCACGACTAGCCCACATAGTTAACTAGGGGGTTAGAGGGGGGGCAGAGCTCCCCCTTCATTGCGTCGATTGTGTAGTAAGGGGGGCAGGGGGGTAGCTCACAAGGGGTTTAAGGTGTACCCATAACCCCACTTTATGGGGTCTAGGGCAGCGCCCCATAAAATTTTGGTTTTGGGCCCTATGTTAGGTTGGGCAGACCCACTTGTGGTTTTGTGCATGATTTTCGCACGTGTTTTTGGACGCGATGGTTTTCGGTCCATGGTATTGGATGCGATGGTTTTTGGTCCATGGTATTGGGTGCTTCGGCATATATAAATATGTATTGTAAAATTTAAAGGAAAATAATGAAAAATCAAGCTGATAGTCCCAGTTTTGTGATCCAGGGGAAAATCTCTGTGTATATGTGTTTTATGTGTTATGCTCTCACATTGTTTATTTTCTGTGTTTTTGGAATTCGTATGTAGGTAATTTCTGTATAAGGTTAAAACCTACATTTGGTATGAGAGATGTTTTGGCTTCAAGGGGACGCCTTTGTTGCTGAGGGGTTTCGCTCAGGCTTGTGGTAGACCATGTTCAATGGAAGATCTGCGAGATCGATTCTAGTGGTGAAAGAAGATGACAAGCAGTAGAAAGATAGAGATCGAGAAATTTAATGGTCAGATATTTGAGTTGTGGAAACTCAAGATGGAGGATCTGTTGCTGGATAAAGTATCTGTTGTGGAAACTCAAGTTCATGGTAGATCCAGGTATTAAACCAACGAGAGTGTCTGATGAAGAATAGAAGAAGTTGGATCGGAAGGCAAAGAGTACAATACAATTGTGTGTCTCAGATTTAGTATTGCTGAATGTATTAGGGGAAGCTATGGCGAAGGCTTTGTGGGACAAGTTAGGGACTTTGTACCAATCTAAGTCTCTGGTGAATAAACCGTTCCTGCGAAAAAAGTTGTATAACCTAAGGATGAAAGATGGAGACTTAGTGACATAGAATCTAAATGCATTTAATATTGTGGTAAGTTAGTTAGCATCTTTTGATATTAAAATTTCAGATAAAGATAAGTGCATTAGTTTGTTGTGTTCTCTACCAGATTCGTGCGATAGTCTGGTTATTGCAATAAGTAACAATGCAACTGCCCTGCAGTTTGATGAAATAGTCTCAACCTTGCTGATGGAGGAGATGAGACAAAAAAATATGGAGAGCCAGAATGGTGATGCCTTGTCTGTACGAAGATGGTCCCTGAACAAAAACAAAAATAAGTCATCAAGTGGGAGATCTAAATCTAGAGGGAGATCTAAATCTCCAGGAAAACCTATAAAGGTGGTGTGCTAGAAATGTGGAAAGGAAGGACACTACAAAAGGACTGTAAATCTAAAGCTCTTGATAAAGGAAAGGGATCTGATGATGCTCCTTTTGCAGAGGTGAAAACCACCTCAGGTGAAGGTGGGGATGTGTACTTGGCTTCTTCAAGTACACATGTAGATCATGAGGCATGGTTAATTGAATCAGGTGCATCCTTTCACTTCACTCCCCATAGAGAGTGGTTCTGTGAGTATGAGAAATACGATGGTGGTGATGTCTTCTTAGGGGATGATAGGAAGGATAGAATCATTGTTCGCGGAAAGGTAAAGTTGAAGCTGCAAGGTGGAAGGGTTAGAACACTTCTGGGTGTTCTGCATATTCCTGCATTGGCTAGAAATATGTTTTTTGTAAGAAAGTTTGATGGTGCAAGTGTAAAAATAGTGTTCGAGAAGGATACCTGCAAGATGGTTTGGGAAGCACTGGTATTGATGTGGGGAATTCGAATTGGAACTCTGTACAAGCTACAAGGTAGCACTGTTATTGATGGGTGCAACAATTCTATGGTTCCTGAAAGTGGAGCAGAAAATCTAGTGGTCTTTGGAGAGAAGACCATGTTGTCGCATCAAAGCCTTGGACATATTGGAGAGAAGGGCCTTTGAATACTTTGTGGTAAAGGTATGGTAGAAGGTATGAGTAATAGCTTTCTGGATTTTTATTTTTGTGAAAATTGTGTATATGGGAAGCAGAATCAGGTGAGTTTCCCCTCTGATAGTAAGAGGGAGAAACAGATATTAGAACTTGTGCACAGTGATATGTTTGAACCTATGAAGATTCCATCACTGGGTAAGTTTGTGTACTATGTATCATTTATAGATGACTTCTCAAGGAATACATGGATATATTTCCTTAAGAAGAAATCTGAAGCCTTTGACATGTTTAAAGAATTTAAGGCTCTCGAGGAAAATTAGACAAAGAAGAAGATAAAGGTGTTGAGGATAGATAATGGTGGAGAGTTTTGTGGCAAGGAATTTGAAGAATTCTGTAAGAAGTG
>APFE031434771.1:0-14821 GCA_000404065.3 Pinus taeda
CTCTCTCTCTATTCTCTCTACTCTCTCACACTCTTGCACACTTAGAGCATTCTTGGAGGATTCTAGCATTGGAGGAATGATGGTAAATGAAGGACAAGAAAGCAAAGAGAAGCAAAGAGAAGCAAGGATCAAGCAAGGAAGAGAAAGATCAAGCGGCTACAACAAGATTACTTACAGGGATCGAGTTGCATGTATGATTTCCTTGCTATTTTTGGCACGCATGGTACATACATGTGTAAATTTGGTTCTATTGCTATCGTTAGCATGGGTATTCCCAAGTGTGACAATGATCTTTAGCCTTGCCTTGCCATTTTCAAATATCCATGGTGTGATGGTGTTCTCTTACTTCGTTGAGTTGGATTGCCGAATCATTTTTAAACTGAGTGGGGTGATCTAAGGAAACATTACAAGGTCTAGGAACCCCTTGGCAAGATACACGGTAAAGCCTAGTTTTGAATACCCTAGATGGGCTTAGGAATCCCTTGACCAGTAATGGTGCGATACATGGTAGAGCCTAGAGGTTGGAGACCTCATAGGGCCTAGAAATCCCTTGAAGGTAATGGTGGGATACACAATAAGACCTAGAGGTGGAGATGGACAAATTACTCACAGTTTAGGTGGAGAGATTCAGAGGCATGCATGCTTGTTTATAACCTAGTGATATCTTGACCGATATATGGTAGGATTGTGGTAAATCTTGAAGTGTATGTTTATTATTTTTTCCTACGAGTCCCTTGGCAAGATTCAAAGTAAAAATTAGAGGTGGAGACAGACAAATTCCTCACCGTTTAGGTGGAGAGATTCGGAGGCATCCATGCTTGTTTAGGGCCTAGTGATCCCTTGACTGATATATGGTGGGATTGTGTTAAAGCCTGAGAAAGACTTGATTGGTTCTATTGTTATTCCCACATTCATGCTTGGAATATGGCATGAAGATGACTGGCTGAAATAAAGATTTGGTTCAACCCAATCTATGGTCAAGTGGTACATGGAAGTCCTTGACTTGGTTGGCTTTTTGATATGTTAATAAGATCTCATTTCCTCTTATGTTCTATGTGTAAATGCACTTGTTATTATGTTCCTTTAATGGTTGTTTATCATGTTTATTATGTTGATTATATGTTGGTTATAAGCATGGTTTATGATAGACTTTGGTTATGGATCTTAACATGTTTTGATTGGTAAATGAATGGCTATTTAATGCATGTCCTAATAGATTTTATTGCAACTATTATGAGAAGGCACTGCACCTTCTTGGTGATTTTCAGATAAGTATCAGACCCTTCTGTTCACATATGCATTTATAGCCTATAGATTACATGTTCACAATGTGTTCGACAAAATGTATGTCATGGTTAAGCTTGGTTACGTCAAGTCCTTGATCAAGTTTTGTGTTAGAGGCTTTTTCTTGGTGTCATTTATTTTCTTGTAATGTCTCATTAATTTTTGTGTAGTCTGGAGACTATCCCTCAAAAAGTGGCTTAAATCTCACAATCTCTAGCACCAAACTAGCTGAAAAAGACCAAAGTATCTCCCTTGCAGACTTTTGGGAGTGACTGGAGGGTTTCAGTTGCATGGAGGCCTTTTCATGGGAGAGATTGGGGGTTTAGTTCAGTGAAAGGATAACTTAACTCAGGGGTTGGGCACCTAGGGTGGTGGATTAACTCCTGGGAGTCCTATAGCATCTGAGGGAGATCTGTAAAGTGTTGGTTCATTGGTTCCACTTGCTTAACCACACTTAGGGAGTTGAATCATATCATAGTAACTCTTTATCATGTGTTTACCCTGGTGGACCAGTTAGCTTGGGTAAATGTGGGAGGAGGGTGTTACACATCCATCCCCAAAATATGAAAGAAACTACTTGTGGTAGGCTACAACTTGATTGAGGCATAGACCTTGAAAATGTGTAATCAACTACTTTCTATAGGCTACAACCTAATTGAGACACCAATCTTAGAGATAAGAAAGATTCGACTTATTTTAGGATTCGACTTGATTCAAGCACCAACCTCAATGGAGTCACGCACCACCATCTTCAACTTCTTGTGGACCACCTTTCATAATATTTCAAACTAGATCCACCTACTCTTCAATGGAGGTCTTCAAAACTGTACATGTTATTGTTATTATGAATGTGGGCTTAGACATTTTTTGACGTTGACCATGTGACATTATTCATGTGACCTTGAGATTTGTGCTCAACCCCATTTTCTTTTCCATATGACCATTCCATGTGACCCTAAACCTAGGGATCCTTTGGCCACTTTCATGATTGATATGGGTTTCTTCAGCTACCGGAATTATCCAAGATCTTTTACTTCCGTGATGTTGTTAGAATTGCATTTAAAATATCATAAAAGAACCACATGTGCATGCTTAAACAAGAGGAAACATGACAACGATCAGCAAATCAAAACACGATACATTTGATAATGGAGTTTGTCCAATGTGGACTATGTCCCTGAGACCAGTGTCAAGATGGTGTTGGTTTCTTCATATAATGCTAGAAATGATGAAGATGTACATGGAAAACACTTTTCATGGCAAGGTCATATGCCCTCAAACAAGAGTGACTTGTCTCTTCACGAGACATTTGGCTTACAGGAATTCTCACTCAAGAAGGCTTCCTCTTAGCATGATAACTTAACATGATCTCACACAATGTGGCAATGAGTATCCCTTCAACATAGTTACACAGGGATCTCAACAACAATACATAGCAATACAAGATAAATACATCTCACATAAGGTGGAAATAATGATCCCACAACATAACATCAAACATGGATCTCAAACATGATACATCATCTTAGCAAATTATGAAGGAAAACATGATATGACTGATTCATGTACCTTCACCTCTGAAGTTGGCCGAAAAATGGAAGGCTCAACTGAATTTTTGTCGTCAAGAGGTGTAAAAGTGACTATCCATTTGTCAAATTCTGACACCGTCAAAATCTGGGCCTTTGAGAATCTAAAGATTCCTCATGATTCTCCAAAGATTCTATTCTCTGGGCTAACTAGAGATCTAGAACTCGGATCATAAATCTAATCTCGCCACCATGATCCTTGCAATATTCTGATACTTTTGAGCTTAAACTCAGTTGCATTTTGACTATGTTGATTTTCAGCCTCCAAGGAATCTAGAAGATTCCCTCAAGATTCTTTAAAGATTCTTCTCTGTCGGGAATCTGCAAATATGCTTCTCATATGGTGATTCAGATTTCACCATTGAGTTCCCTACGAAATTCTGGTTAAAATGACTATAAACTTCATATCATTCTGACAATGTAAAAATTTACCTCCTAGGGAATCTCAAAGATTCCTCATAAGCGTCAAAAGATTTTGAGAATATTTCTTCAAAATATTCTTGTCTCAGAATCTGTGCCCCATGGTTCTGACATTGGCTCCTGGTTTCTCCCTCCTGCAACTCCCGATTCCATTGGCTTGGTGTGCTTTCGTTTTGTCTTTGTTCCGCCACCTTGATCCACTTTGCACTTGGCTCCATTGGCCTCCCGTTTGAATGTCTGAGCCAGTTTATCCATCACAAGGTTGGAAAATTTAACAAAGTGACACACGCAGTGGAAAAATTGGCCGAATTTAATTAAAGCTTTCTGTTTGCAGGGTTCCGAGTTCCGAACTCACCCCCACCCATTTTAACAATGCACACATTTATTTTGATCATCAGAACTATTTAAACCATTGGCTATTAATGTAATCCATTGTTGGGTGGAGATTTGAGACTGCTCGATGGGGGCCATCCTTGTGGGTTGGGTGGTTTTGAGCCCCACCAGTCTCAGCTTTCATTTGCTTGTTTGGTGTGTTAGCCTCTAGGTGGTGGGGTTTGACCACCTGCCACCATTTTTTGTTTTCAACCAAAACATATAACACATGTTGGTGTTGTGGGGTTCGGCGGGGGTGGTGACCCACCGACCTATTTTGGGTCATAATTTTAGCATGTGGGGTGGCGGGGGTTATGGCCCGCCCCCTAATTTTTATTTTTATTTTGTTTTACTAACCAATAATGGTTATTTTTGAATTTGTCTAAAATTAGCGTTATTAGAAAAATTAAGAAGGCCACAATTTCACCCTCCCAGTGGATAGATTCTATGCATCGGGTCTTGGTCAATTGGTAGGACCATTAAACTTGCCACTTGTCCAACTTTAACCAGAACTTTGATTGGCTCTATCTTCTTCATACGAACTTGGATTTGAGTGACTTTTGCACCATTGGAATCAGAGTGACAAGCACTTCGATTTGGTCCTAGTTCGAAGCAATATGACCACTTTGAATTTTGAGCTATTATAAGCCCTCTTTGACCTCTAAGGGTCTCTCGAGCCACTTGGATCATTCCTACCAACTGAGGAGCTTTTGATCACTACTCCCCCTGAATCCATGCCCTTGATCTTTGTTTCCTGATTCCTCTCCCCCTTTGACATCAATGGCAAAGGGTTATCCACCCTGAGGAGATGCCTTCCTCTATCTTCTTGCAATATACCTTTCTTTCTCTGACTGCTTCTCTCCCCTTGACATGTTATGACTTTTATTATTTTTCACAACTCAAACACTCTACAATTATGTTCATGACTCTACTTCCCAAACTTGCTACTTTATTAGACACAAGGCTGATTTTTCTGCCCATAATATTGATTTCTGCTACTTCGTAAGATGAATAATATGCCAACGATGCTGAATATTTCTTTGATGACTACAGGCTTTAACCCTGTAAAAATATTACTTGCAAAGGAGTTCTTAAAATAGAAAAATATAAAATGGTGAGAACATAAAACAAATATACATAGATATTTTCCTTGGATCCCAAAATCGGGACTACCATATTGTTTTTTCATTATATGTTACAATACATATATATACATGTCGAAGGATTCATAGAACCCAATTCATTATCCCTGGATTACAACATAACCATAGTTACCTTGACCGGATCTACAAAATACCATGGGAAGAAAACCATCATGCCCAAAACCATGTGCAAACCCCATGCACAAAACCATAGGTATGTTCGCCCAACATCTTTGGGTCCACCCCGCATATTTAGGTCTGTGCCCCATCCTTAGGTCTGCCCAAGTATTATTGTGTCTACATAAAAGAAAATTTTGGGGCATTGCCTTGGACCTCGTGCAAGGATGTTACTGCCCCCCCTGTGAACCCCCCCTGCTGCACCTAATGCAACATACAACACGTGTAGCTAGTCATGGAAATAACATAACACATACCCAACAATGACTTCTTGTCAATTTTTCATAGGATGGATCTTCAAATCTGCAATTGTTGCTACTTAGACTCCCCCTCTTCAACATTCACAAAGAGGCACCAAACTATATTCTTCAGAATAATGTATGTACTATCTCTTCAATTGAGTCATCTTGAACCTTTACATCTTCCATTGTAGATTCATCATTGACCCTTTTATTTTACAAAACCTGAAATCATGACTTTAGAGACTTTTCCATTGACTTGATCTTCTTGCTTTTGTTTTCTTCTCCTGACCTTCCTGTACCTAGTGTTAGGGTTGTCTTTCATGGAATATTTCATCTTGTACATACAACCACAAGATATATTCCCATAGTTATGCCATTTTTAACATTCAATGTTGGATCTAAATGATGGAGCAAGTGACATATACTTTCTGTTGGAAAATTCATTTTGAATCTTTCTTGCAATCTTGCAAACTTGTTTCCAAAGTTTCAATAATGTCTTTGATTATCATCCTGTCATACATTCTACAATCCCTAGACATATGTCTAAAGTTAGAACATGAAAAATAATAACCATTAAACATTCTAGGGTACCTCAATGAGACATTATTTCTTGAAGGAGGTACAATCCTTTATTGATCATTTCCCTTCTTCTATCCTTCATTTTCATTTGGCCTTTGAGGGATCTTACTATCAGGGTTCTCGTCAATTTTTTTCTGTGGGGGATTGGAACTTGTGTCTTCCTTGTATGAAGGTTCACTTATTTAGCCAATACTTTTTTTAATACATGGAGATCTTTGGCAAATGAGAATATTGTCCAAAGTTTTTGTGCTCTTCAACTTTTTGTTCAACTTGTCAACCTCAACCATTAATGATACAATTTCTTCTTCTTATTTCATGAAATCCTCTTCTTTCTTCTGAATTTGACACATATTCTCTTCAATTATTTTGGCTTCTTCACGTTGGGTCTTCATATAGATGTTCTCTTCTTCTATTTCTCTTACATGATGATTTGTCAATATCTAAGCCTCTCTTCTTTTGGCTTCTTTTTCCTTAATCTCTAAGAAACCAATTTCTTATTTTTTTCATAAATGACAATGTCCTTTCATTCAACATCCTACATTTTCTCCTTAAACATGTTTATTTCTACAATATATGCATCAAATTCCTTTTTATTTTGACTAGCTTGTGCTGAAACTCCCTCTAACTAACTTGTCAAGGTTTTCTCTTTATTTTTAGTTTCTTATACTTGAATCCTTATAAGGGATTTTTCCTCTTCAAGTACCTAATATAGATTTCTTTCTTTGTTAAAGATGACATAAGGCACAGATCAATTATGCTTCCAAATCTACTAATCATCCTTTCTCATATGCTTCATCTCAATCACAATCATTATCATCATTTTCATCTTGACCAACATGCTTCTTTGAGTAGAGATCATGGAGCTTAGTCCAAATAATTTTGTTTGATGAGCACTAATCAACTTTGACTTTTACAAGTTCTATCAAATCACTAAAAATGGAATTCATGGATTTTGTATTGTACCATTTAGATTCCTTGATAGATGTGTCTCGAGAAACAACAGATTGTCATGCATCATATCCTTGAGCTTGCAAATGGACTTTCATTCCAGATTCCCATATTTCATATTTGAATTCATCTAATTTAGGAGTTAGTAGACCAACTTGATTCACTTCATTAATTGCAACACTAGATACTTCCTTTGATTCTTTTGAATGTTTGGTGGATTTCTTGTTTGAATTTGCCATCTTGGGACTATGAGATCTACCTTTTAGTTGTTAAGTTACAACTGAAGGAACCTACTCTAATACCAATTGTGGAAAATACAATGAGGGTGGTGAATCAATATTTCCTTCCAATTAGTTAATTTTTATATTAATAGTATTAAATTCATATTAACATTAAATTAATATCACGTCACATGAATAGTAAACAACACCATTCAACAATGCACAATCATCAAGACAATAGACAATGGATTTTTAGGTGGAAACACTATTGGGAGAAAAACCACCAAACACTTCTTAATATTTATCTTTAATGATTTGCATCAATAGGAATCTCTAACTTACAAATTTACTAGCTCCAACTGAAAGGATGTTCCAACACCCTATTTACCATCTCTAACTAGAAGGACACTTCAACGCCCTAGTTTATAGGCTCCATCCTGAAGGAAAATCCAACTCCCTAATTTACCAAATTTGATTGGAAGGATGCTCCAATTCCCTAGTTTATAGGCTCTAGCCTAAAGGATGCTCCAACACCATGTTTACTAGCTCTAAGTAGAATGATCCTCCAACACCTTGTGTAGGCAACAACCTAACCTAGCACCACCATGCTGCCTTGAAGTGTTCTTAGGCTCCAACCTGAAGGAGACTCCACTCTCCTGACTTACACCACCCTACCACCCTACTTAGATAGCTACCATGTTCCCTGAAGTCTTCAACCTTTAGCTCACCATGGTGGAACACGTTTCATATATTTTCAAACTAGATCCAGCTGTGCTCAATGCCAATATAAAATAACCTACAAAACAATATCTTCTCAAAAAAGTATTCTTCTGCTCATCATCAACATGTAATCAAACATCCATTCATATAATCATTGGTCAAGTAAGCACTAAAAACCCTAACATTCATCAACTGTCCACATAAGGCAATAACACTGCTCAATAGTTTCAGTCAAACCCTAAATAAACAATTATTAATACTTCCATTGTTCAACCTTGGCATTTAATATCATTAATGTGTATCAAACATGTAGGCCTGCCATAAATGTGCATCAACAAAGACTATGTTCATATTCAATCTAATCTTGCTTGATATATAAATCAACCCTAGTATCAAAACTCTACTCCAATATAATGCAAACCCTAAAGATTGTGTATTTGTAGACTGATATGATTATAGTACCAGTATATCAACATACATGCTTCAATCTTCCAAAATTAAATCAACCATTACATCAACTAATGAAATCAAACCGTAGCAACAACAAAATTCTCTAGCCAGTCAACACTCATAACTGATACTTGTTCAACTATCACATTATAACTTAGACCAATAAACATATTCTCATCAACTAGATACTGGACATTGCTAAACCCTAGAATTCAATCTCCATCACACCCTTTGTTGATCATGCCCAACTCATCATGTAACCATACTCTAGCTTTCAACATGTATATTAAGATACTAGTTCCAGAAGTTAACACATTAGCATATGATCTCTATCGTCAATGTGCCAACATACACACAAATGACTAAACACATTAGTGATTTAGGAATCAAGGATCTCATACTGAATTAGCAATGCATTCTTACTGGAAATAATATCAAAAAACCACACTCATCTACATTTGATTTACATTCTGTGTGTTAATCCAATACTCATTTAGTCCAAGATTCAACTATAGGTTTAGGTCTTCTATCTCCTAGTACAAAAGTGCAAAATGTAATTCACAAAGGAGAATTAGAAGCTTCAGTGTTTGTCTTCCCACTATTGATCTCATCAAATATATCAAGAAAAACACCACTTAAATATGTTGATTTAATAAACCCTTTAAGATTTGTGATGTCTGGCCTTCCCTTCACTACCTATCACAATGATGATTCTTCCCTTTCTTAATGTTGTAAATGAATTTTCTTCCCTAGACTTTGTGAAAATAAGGTTTGGTGATGTTTGTTGCTGCCTTCAAATTGATGATTCCACAAATATACAAGATGATATTTTTTCAATTCTAGTCACTATCCTTATATTGTTTCTATAGAATTGTGGATCATGAATATTACACCTTTGCAAGCCCTGAATAGTCATTCCACAAGAAAACATAATGTTGTCCGCTGGTTAGATCAGAGATGGGAATGTATCTTCCTTTGAAACAAGATAACATACAATGATGCTTCAACAAATTCAATTCTAATGTCACCAAAATGATCTCCTTTCAAGACACATATTAGGGCTTACCCCAGAAATTTCACCATGCAATGAGCCGCTGATTGGTCGTCAAGAGAGAGATCAAAAGGGTTTCAGTGTAATTCAGAAAATCCACAGTTTATATCATATGGATGCATGATCCCACAACATTTCATATCTATCATAAACAAGTCTTACCAATGTTTATTTCTCATAGAGAAGCTCAAAGAGTGCTCATATTCATTGTTCATGCTCAGTCAAACCATCCAATATTATGCAACAAATGGATTTCAATCAATCCAATTCAAGGGAGACAAGTAGGGCTGAAAAAACAACAACAAAATGGCCTTTGGTCTTTATATGAATGTTCCCTAATCAATCCTTGAAGAAGGTCGAGAATGCTTCAAATAAACCTTACTTATACTCATAATTTTTCCCTATTATAACCACCCCTCCCACATTTACCCAATTTCACTAATCTGCAAGGGTAAACATGGGACATAGAGTTACTATGATATGACCCGACCTCGAAGTTTCACTTATGGAAGTGGGGCTGACAAATGAACTTACTGACCACAACCTGACATCTTATAGGGCTTATAAGACACTCATGAGTCAAAGAACCACCCCAGGTGAACCAACCTTGAGATAGACTATTTTTTCAGTGACCTAGGCCCACAACTGCATGCATGACAAGGCCTCCATGTAGTTATAGGCCTCCAACTGCATGCACAATCCTGCAAGGGTGTGGTTATAGCCTGAAACTTCCAGTTCAGAGGGTGTGATCTTAGATTCTGAGCCACCATTTTAGGCATCCCACTAGATCACTACCCATAACCCAATAAGACTTTTCAGGATGACATATAACGTCAGGAAAAATCCAACCATATAAAACTTGAACAAGAACTTGACCAAACTAGGACTAACCATAACAAACATTTCGTCAAACACATGGAAAACCTAAGAGTTACAGGTCATAAATGAAAATTTGATCATAAAGGTATGATATTCATTTGAGAATCACCAAGAAGGCCCTATGCCCTCCCACATAGCTACAAAAACACATATTATTCCATACATTCATCAACCGATCAATAGCTACACAATTCATGACAAGAGCCATAGAAGATACACATCATATGAACAACATATAACCAAAAAATAACCAGCATATAGACCATGGAAGCACAACCATAATATCATCAACATATTCACTACAAGTATACATAAATCATAGTAGAATAATAACTCTTATTAATGAGTGAAAATGGCATCCAAGTCAAGGACTCGAGGGCTTCACCCAATGAAACTCTAACATGTCACGTGCGTTCATGGAATATTAAACAATACCCTTAATTTGACTACATATCGGAAAATACCTCTAAAAAACACATAATTTAACCCCCTACCAATATGTACCCAATACATCTTTCCCGATTAAAAAAACCCCTACTTACACTAAATATTTTAGGTATCAATTTTTTGATTAATATTTTTTATACCCCTTAAAAAAAAATTCATTAACTTTGAGCTCCATTTTTTATACCGTCCAATATAAAAACCCTTTACCCCCTATATATTCCCCAATATATTACGTCATTTTTACATCAATATATATTCCTCAATATGAACCCACGTGCTATAATATTGCCCCCCAGTGAAGCCCTTGTGGTCAAAGACTTCCACATACCACCCGACTATAGATTGGGTTGAACCAAACCTCTCCTTCAACCAATCACCCCCATGCCATATTCCAAGCATGAATGTCAGATCTCATGGAATAAACCAAAGAGAACCAAACCAAGGCTTTCAGACGCTAAACCACCTCAACCCTCAACTAGTGATTCCACCTCATGGTCGAACATCACTAACACCAACCAGATCAGTCTCTAGCCAAGTTGTCCATGGCTCGAGGAACTAGTAACTCAACCCACAACCTTATAGGGCTCTAGAGCATTTGTCCAACCCGACTCTAGGGACTAGTAACTCAATCCACCAAGGTCTCAAGAGCGTTTGTCCAAACCTAGGATCCATGATTAGTAACTCAACCCAAGCTTTTCCAGGCCTTCCAGAGCATTTGTTCCAACCCACAACCATAAGGAATTATGAGCGCCAACCAGAAAATAATCAAGTGGAAAAACCCACACCACCATGGCTATCTAGGAAATGGAAATCCATTATCAATCCAAGCAATCCTCCATGCCATTAACAACGTGTAACCAGAAAACCACATGCATCTACCATGCATCCTTAAATCATTAAGGAAATCACACATGAAACATGTTACTTGCGAAGAAATCCAACTGTAGGCACTGATCCAACTATTCCCTTGCACCTTTTTTATTTCCTTTGCCTTCTTTATCCAATATAATTGAATACTAAAGTGCTCCAAGCATACTCCAAGAATGCTCCAAGATTTCTCTATGTGTGCAAGAGTATTAGAGAATGAAAGAATAGAAAAGAGATCCAAAATTGAACCGACAAAAGGTTGTGAACTAATCCTCAAAATCCTTTGTATCATTGAGGCCACTATTTTCTTCATTTTCCTTTATTTTTCCTTCAATTTAATCCTCATGCAAATTTGTGACCTTTCACCTCTCTTTCTCCTATTTTCTTTTGTTTTCATAAATAAATGCTAATTATTTCCACTTTGCCTTTGACAGTGACTTTGAAAATTTCCATAGCCATTAATTAATCACAAGTGATCCCCATCGTTATGTTTTGTTGAACATTCATGTTAGAATATGTGTCTCATGGCCTTGGTCTTATTTTTATTTACATAGGAAATCAACCAGGGGCTATTGCAAACCCCTCCCCCTTGGGGGAACAACGTCCTCGGTGTTCAATAACACCTATAAGCCAACAAAACATAGGCTACCCATGGATATTTGTAACACAACTCGATGCATCATTTACATCTTATCCATCTATTGAAGACATAACCAACATACCATGAACCCCATATCACTTATTGGAGCTTTATAACACATCTTGATGCAATATTTACATACGTATGCATATATAGAAAACCAAAACACAACATAAAACACATATACCAGAGTACACCCACTCAACCAGTGAATAGAGAAGGATATATAGCCCACATTTGATCAACCATCTCCCATGTCGCTTCATAAGGCCCAAAATTCTTCCACTCCGCTTTAACTTGCTCGATTCTAGAGCATGAGCATATTTCGCTACAAAATGCACTGAGGTTCCACCTACAATATAGACCATTCAATCACATGATCAACATCTTTCACATACTTCTTAAGCAATGACCCATGGAAAACGTTGTGGACTTTCACTGTCAGAGGTAGTGCAAGTCAGTAGGCCACTAGTCCAATTCTCTCAAATATCTCAAAAGGCCCACAATATCAAGGTGCCAACTTGGCACATGATCCAATCCTCAAGAAGCTCCTCTTGGTATTCATGTGCAAATACCATGTTCCCCAACTTGAAACTCTGTAGATACCTTGTGGTGATCTGCATAACTCTTCTACTTGTCCTATGTTTCCTTTAGATTCTTCTTGATAACCTATATTTCTTATTCCGTCTCTCCCAACATATCCAGTCCAATCAATACCCTATTCACCAGATCACTCCAACCGATGGGATTACTACAACTCTACCCATAAAGTGCATCAAACAAACTCATCTTCAAAGATTCTTGATAGTCATTGTTATACAAAAACTCTACCAGTGGAAGATACTCTTCCCACTTCCATTGGTAATGCATGACATACATCCTTAACATGTACTCTAGAATCCTATTGGCTCTCTCTATCTGTCCATTTGTATGCAGATGATAAGTTGTACTAAAGGCCAACTTTTTCTGCAAACCTACAAGCAAATATTTGCAAAACCTAGAAGTGAAACATCTCTGTCTGACACAATCTTCCGAGGAATACCATGTAACCTCATTATCTCCCTGATGAAGACCGGGGCTACCTCACTAGCTAAATTCATCGACTTCATTGGAACAAAGTGAGATACCTTGGTCAAGTTGTCAGCCACAACCATAGTGGAATCATGTTGTCTTGATGTCCTCGGGAAACCTATAATGAAGTCCACTGAAATGACCTTCCATTTCCATGTTGGAATCAGAATTTGCTGCAATAGACCACCTGGATGATTACACACTTCTTTTACTTGTTGACAATCAAAACACCTCACAACAAACTCTGCTACTTCTTTCTTCAAGTTCGACCAATGGTAGAACTTCTTAACCACTATCAATGTATTATGATATCTCAAGTGACCTGAATATGGCTTGACATAAAATTCCCTCAAGATAAGCTTCTTGAGCTCATTGTTGTCTCGAACATAGACCATGTCCCTAAATATGACGAAACCATATGTCGTGAGATGATAATCCATAACTTGTTCACCTATACCTTGCTATGTGGTACATGCCATCTTGAGTCCTCCCTGCGAGTATTTCCCATATGAACTAACCTCCTAAGAGAATCTGCAGCCCTATTTTTCTTTTGACTAATCCAATCTCAAATTCAAACTCACTAAGAGTAGCCAACCACCTAGCTTGCCTAGCATTCAGATTAAGTTGATCAAACAAGTACCTCAACTCACTGTGATCACTCATTAAGATGAACCTCCTGCCAAGAAGATAATGCCTCCACATCTTCAAGACATGGATGATAGTCGTCAACTCAAGATCATGCATCACATAGTTCTGCTCGTTCATTCAAACTTCATTCCTTTTCACTGCAAGGATGTAATAGCATAGACAATCTGTGAGAAGTTCCTGATGAACTACTTGTAATAACTTGCTAATCCCATAAATGATTTGACTTCATCTACTTTCCTAGGAGTTTCCCACTCCATGATAGCTCTGATATTTTTTGGATCCACTACTATACCTTCCTTGGAAACCACATGCCCCAAGTAATGAAATTCTAACTAAAAAAAACTACAGTTACTAAGCTTGGCATACATATGATGTTCTCTCAACAATTTTAAAACTGTTGCTAGATGTTCTGCATGCTCTTCCTCATTCTTAGAACATATTCTTCATTCTTAGAATATATCGATATTTCATGAATGAATACTATCACAAACTCGTCCAGATAAGGACACAACACACTATTCATCAAACACATGAAAGTAGTTGGAGCATTATTCAAACCAAAAGGAACCACAACAAACTCATAATGCCCATACCTAGTCCGAAATGCCCATACATTTTTTGAACCTTGTTCCTTATCCATTCACCCTCCCTCAGTTTATAGATGGCCCTCCCTCTGTCAGTGATCCTTTGCTTTATTTCCATCATCCAAACTAGGATTTGGATTCCTTTTATTTTTTCTATCTTAGAGGATTTTCATAACTATTTCTTGTTCTGACCTCAACGTCTATTATCACCCCTCAAATTTTCCATCTCAATCTGCAATTGTTGAACTGTTTCAAGTAACATTGTTTTTGTATTATTGTGGGTCTCCTCCCCCAACTGCACCCACATTTATGGGTTGGCTCCTATAAAAAGTAAATATTCAAACCCTATTGGTATTCTCCGAAGTGGAGTGGTTCCAACTCCTCTCCTCATGCTTCTTCTTCCTATGTGCAACATGAATATTTTGTTATTCCATATTTCCCATTCAAGCCATAGTGTCGACACCATGATGCTCTGATATCACTTGTCACATGT
>APFE031434780.1:1865-41923 GCA_000404065.3 Pinus taeda
TTGAACTTCACATGCACTTCATCAGAAAGCTCATTCATGACCATGTTCTTGAAGTGCAATATTGTTCAACAGATGATCAGGTTGCAGACATCTTCACAATGGCTCTCACAGAGGCGAAGTTCACTAAACTTCGATATATGCTTAGAGTTCAGGAAGTTGTCACTAAGGGGGGATAGGCTTAGTGCCTCCTTCCTTCTCCTATTGTGTCATATTTGTAAATCCTTCAATCCTATCCCAAGTTGTTCTTAAGGGGGGATGTTAGGATATTCCGACACATAGGAATAGTTAAGTATAACTTGGTCTAGTATAGAGTTAGGTAAAGTGTGTTCTTTACTATGTACATTTGTAACTTACAATCCGACGGTCACGATATGTAGTGATCCGACGGTTCATTCTCTCCTCGGTATTACCGACACTTGATCCGTGGCTTGATACCCGATTGGTCCATGAATTCTATTTAAAGTGCATGGAGGGTCATTTGTAGGTTAACCGTGCATGAGAGAAGCTTATGTAAATTTTCATTCTTTTATTAATAAATTGCCTGTAGTGGCCACGTTGGCACAGACCGTGGACTGTTTCCCTATTTGAGGGTTTTAACCACGTCAAAATACTGGTGTATTGATCTGTGATCTGTTTGTGAGCGGTGTCCTTTTGGTGTTTTGTCTGAGGAACTTACCCTGTAAATTCGTACATTGCCGATATACCCAGAGGGTTGGAAGACAGTCCGTGCGCGTTTCTGTCTAATGCACTACTACTCGAAGGGGTACCCGCAGGGGTTACAAGGGAGTCCAACAAGCATGACCACCTCTTGTATTTCTTGCATGCATGCCTCCTTAGATCCACAGGTTTATGTGCTCAACGACAGATCCTATGGTTTAAAGACGTCGAAACATGTCTTTAGCCAAGAAAAAAAATGCTAAAAATTGGAGATCCCACCGGCCTTGGAAAGCGCTCTGATACCACTTGTTATGCTCTTAACCTGCAAGACGATACCAGGATACCAAATATGCGAAGAAATATACCCAGAACATAGAAAAATGAGAAATAACAACGAGTGCTTTATTCAGAAAGCAATGTTCACTTGCCTCTTCGAGGGGGCAATCTCCAATAGAGTAGAGCTCGATTACAAAATAAGACACGATGCCCCTCGAGGGGAGTCTCTATTCTTTATATAGGATTCATACATGCAATACCATGGGGCAATACCATGGTTCTTATTAATACCATCTATCTAATACCATGGCCCATTTGCAACTAAGTGTGGTTCCTTCATTAAATGCGGGTTAACCACTTACAATTATTAATATGGGTTTTATTGACTCTTTATTTAACTATAACTATGACTCGATCCTATTACATAAATAAGGGGATTAGGTTGGGACCCTAACATTGTGCATAGTTGTCTTTCTATGATCGTTATTGTTTTGCTGCATTTACTATTGAAATTTTTTGTAGTGTAATTATTCAATGATAGTAGTAGCATAAAACACTGTGTAAAAAATCACTAGGAAGTAATTATTTGGCAAAAAATTGTATTAACTGCACTCTTGCATAGAATTTCAACATGGAATCAGAGCTTTGTTGAAAGATTAGCCATTGAAGTTAGCCTAGGAGACAATATTCAATAGCTTGATTGGTTTTTGGATCTTTTGTCAAAATGACACCAAGTCTCAGAGTTGAAGATAGGTTGGATAGTGCCACCAATTTTAGAGCTTGGAAGACAATGATACTTCTTATCTTGGGAGAAAATGAGCTTTAGGATCATGTGGATAAAGTCATTCTAGAGCCAGAGGGAGCTGAGGAGAAAGCAAAGTTTAAGAAGGATGAAGCCAAGGCTAAGAGAATCTTGATAGATTTCATAAAGGATCACTTGATTCCTCATGTTGTTGGTTTGAAGACTATCAAAGAAGTATATGATGCCTTGGTGAGATTGTATGAGAGTAGCAACGTTAGCAGGAAGCTAAATTTGACAAGATCCACCTCAGCCACCTCTTCTGCAACAATTGAAAGTTCATCACGGAACTACTGAATCCTTGTGAAGTTTGATGCCACAGTCTCAGATCTGTTCATCTTGATGCTATTCACTTTCTTCCTTAACATCATCTTTCTATTCTGGTTGTCACTATGGTACAACTTAGTTAAGGTCGACCACATAAGTCGAATCTTTTGTCGTTATGCGAGGGATTATGTGATCCTTCTGATCCAGGTGGATATTGGTGGCCACCTGCCTATTCCGCTTGGACCCCCAACACTGTTTCTTTCAGTTTTCCAGTTTCCTTAATTGTAGCAAAGTTTACTATTTTTGGCAGTTTTTCAGTTCTTGAACTTCCGGAGCCGTTTTGAGGCCCTAAACGACGTTTTTAGGGAATATTAAGAGATTGGAAACATTGCAAACCGGTTTGCCAATTTGTTTTTGGCTTTGTATTCAAGATCTTCGAAACGAGGTATTATGATAGCCAAACGGAGATCATATGCCAAAGTTACAACCCCGGGAAGTTGATGTACCAATTTACCCAAATGGGGCCCACAATTTTGGCGCTTGATTTCCTAGGGCTAGGCTTTTGGTTGTTTAGGGTTTTCCATTGTTTTTCAATAATAAATAGGCCTTTGCGCCTCATTGTAACACAGTGCAAAGGCATGTAACCTCGACATCTCTTCTCAGAGATAAGCTACCATCAGTCGACCCAACCAGTGAAAAGATGTGTCGCTTGTGTTATTTTACCTCATTAGAAAAGTATAAATAGATGGTTTGACATTTCATTTTCTCCACTAAGCAAGAGCAAGTTTTTTTTCTCTCTCTCTCTCTTTTCATCTTTCTTATCTCTCTTGGACAACTGCAAGCGTGGAGGAGGACAAGTTTGACTAAGTATTGAACAACTCTGTTTTACTTATGTTTGATCGAATTTGACCCTTGTTTTAACCGAGTTGATCGAGCGGCAGCTGACTGCAGAAGGGTCGCACGTGTGGACCTCTAACTTCATGGCCAAATTTGATTGTAGGTCGAAACTTTGACTAGAGTTGACTTTTGATTCGTTTTGACTAGTGTTGACCAGCGGTTGGATTTAATTAGGTTCAACTGGTATTTGGATTTATATAATGGCATAGATTTCTAGAGAAATTATTGATTTGTAAACCTTGTTGAAGAATAATTGCTACTAAAGAAAAGTTGTTGCGTTTTCTCCCAAGGCTAGGTTTCATATGATAAAATTATTGTCTCTATTGTGCATAGTTGTCTTTCTATGATTGTTATTGTTTTGCTGCATTTACTGTTGAAATTTTTTGTACTGTAATTATTCAATGATAGTAGTAGCATAAAATACTGTGTAAAAAATCACTAGGAAGTAATTTTTTGGCAAAAAATTGTATTTATTGCACCCTTGCATAGAATTTCAAGATGGAATCAGAGCTTTCTTGAAAGATTAGTCATTGAAGTTAGCCTAGGAGACAATATTCAATAGCCTGATTGGTTTTTGGATCTTTTGTCAAAATGACACCAAGTCTTAGAGTTGAAGATAGGTTGGGTGGTGCCACCAATTTTAGAGCTTGGAAGACAATGATACTTCTTACCTTGGAAGAAAATGAGCTTCAGGATCATGTGGATAAAGTCATTCTAGAGCTAGTGGGCGCTGAGGAGAAAGAAAATTATAAGAAGGATGAAGCCAAGGCTAAGATAATCTTGATAGATTCCGTAAAGGATCACCTGGTTCGTCATGTTGTTGATTTGAAGACTACCAAAGAAGTATATGATGGCTTGGTGAGATTGTACGAGAGTAGCAACACTAGCAGGAAGTTAAATTTGACAAGATCCACCTCAGCCATCTCTTCTGCAAGAGTTGAAAGTTCATCACGAAACTATTGAATCCTTGTGAAGTTTGATGCCACAGTCTCAGATCTGTTCATCTTGATGCTATTCACTGTCTTCCTTAGCATCATCTTTCTATTCTGGTTGTCACTATGGTACAACTTAGTTAAGGTCAACCACATAAGTCGAATCTTTCGTCGTTATGTGAGGGATTATGTGATCCTTCTGACCGAGGTGGATATTGGTGGCCAGCCGCCTATTCCACTTGGACTCCCAACACTACCTCTTTCAGTTTTAGGGTTTCCTTAGTTGTAGCACAATTTACTATTTTTGGTAGTTTTTCGGTTCTTGAACTTTCGGAGCCGTTTTGAGGCTCTAAACAACGTTATTAGGGAAAGCTGAGAGACTGGAAACTTCGCAAATAGGTCTGCCAATTTGCTTTCAGCATTATATTCAAGATCTTCGAAACGAGGTATTATGATAGCAAAACGAAGATCGTATGCCAAAGTTAGAACCCTGGGAAGTTGATGTACCAATTTACCCAAAAGGGGCCCACAATTTTGGCGCTTCATCTCCTAGGGCTAGGTTTTTGGATGCCTAGGGTTTTCCATTGTTTCTCAATAATAAATAGGCCTTTGCGCCTCATTGTAACATAGTTCAAAGGCATGTAACCGCGACATCTCTTCTCAGAGATAAGCTACCATCAGTGGACCCAACCAATGAAAAGGTGTGTCCTTTGGGTTATTTTACCTCATTAGAAAAGTATAAATAGATGGTCTGACATCTCATTTTCTCCACTAAGCAAGAGCAAGTTTTTTTTCTCTCTCTCTCTCTTTTCATCTTTCTTATCTGTCTTGGACAACTGCAAGTGTGGAGGAGGATAAGTTTGACTAAGTATTTATCAGGACTGTTTTACTTATGTTTGATCGAATTTGACCCTTGTTTTAATCGAGTTGACTGAGTGGTAGCTGACTGTAGAAGGGTCGCATGTGTGGACCTCTGACTGCATGGCCAAATTTGATTGTAGGTTCAAACTTTGACCAGATTTGACTTTTGATTCGTTTTGACTAGTGTTGACTAGTTGTTGGATTTAATTAGGTTCGATTGGTATTTGGACTTATATATTGGCATAGATTTCTAGAGAAGTTGTTGATTTGTAAACCTTGTTGAAAAATAATTTCTACTAAAGAAAAGTTGTTGGGTTTTCTCCCAACACTGGGTTTGTTGGGATAAAATTGCTGTCTCTATTGTGCATAGTTGTCTTTCTATGATTGTTATTGTTTCGCTGCATTTCCCAGTTGAAATTTTTTGTAGTGTAATTATTCAGTGATAGTAGTAGCATAAAAAACTGTGTAAAAAATCACTAGGAAGTAATTATTTGGCAAAAAATTGTATTTATTGCACTCTTGCATAGAATTTCAACATGGAATCAGAGCTTTGTTGAAAGATTAGCCATTGAAGTTAGCCTAGGAGACAATATTCAGTAGCTTGATTGGTTTTTTGATCTTTTGTCAAAATGACACCAAGTCTCATAGTTGAAGATAGGTTGGATAGTGCCACCAATTTTAGAGCTTGGAAGACAATGATGCTTCTTATCTTGGAAGAAAATGAGCTTCAGGATCATGTGGATAAAGTCATTCTAGAGCTAGAGGGAGTTGAGGAGAAAGCAAAGTATAAGAAGGATGGAGCCAACGCTAAGAGAATCTTGATAGATTCCATAAAGGATCACTTGTTTCCTCATGTTGTTGGTTTGAAGACTACCAAAGAAGTATATGATGCCTTGGTGAGATTGTATGAGAGTGGCAACTCTAGCAGGAAGCTAAATTTGACAAGATCCACCTCAACCACCTCTTCCGCAACAGTGGAAAGTTCATCACGGAACTATTGAATCCTTGTGAAGTTTGATGCCACAATCTCAGATCCGTTCATCCTGATGCTAGTCACTGTGTTCCTTAGCATTGGTTGTCACTATGGTACAACTTAGTTAAGGTTGACCACATAAGTCGAATCTTTCATCGTTATGTGAGGGATTATGTGATCTTTCTGATCCAGGTGGATATTGGTGGCCACCCGCCTATTCCACTTGGACCCCCAACACTGTCTCTTTCAGTGTTCTGGTTTCTTTAATTGTAGCAAAGTTTACTATTTTTTGGCAGTTTTTCGGTTCTTGAACTTTCGGAGCCGTTTTGAGTCCTTAAACGATGTTTTTAGGGAATACTGAGAGACTGAAAAGGTTGCAAACCGGTCTGCCTATTTGTTGTTGACTTAGTATTCGAGATCTTTGAAATGAGGTATTATGATAGCCAAATGGAGATCATATGCCAAAGTTACAACCCCGAGAAGTTGATCTACCAATTTATCCAAACGGGGCCCACAATTTTGGCGCTTCATTTCCTAGGGCTAGGTTTTTGGATGTTTAGGGTTTTCCATTGTTTTTCACTAATAAATAGGCCTTTGCGCCTCATTGTAACACAGTTCAAAGGCATGTAACTGCGACATCTTTTTTCAAAGATATGCTACCATCAGTGGACCCAACCAATGAAAAGATGTGTCCATTGGGTTATTTTATCTCATTAGAAAAGTATAAATAGATGCTCTGACATCTCAGTTTCTCCACTGAGCAAGAGCGAGTTTTCTTTCTTTCTCTCTCTCTCTCTCTTTTCATCTTTCTTATCTCTCTTGGACAACTACATGTGTGGAGGAGGACAAGTTTGACTAAGTATTGAATAGTATTGTTTTACTTATGTTTGATCGAATTTGACCCTTGTTTCAACCGAGTTGACTGAGCAGCAGCTGACTGCAGAAGGGTTGCACGTGTGGACCTTTGACTGCATGGCCAAATTTGATTGTAGGTCGAAACTTTGACCAGAGTTGACTTTTGATTCGTTTTGATTAGTGTTGATTCGCTGTTGGATTTAAGTTGGTTCGACTAGTATTTGGACTTATATATTGGCATAGATTTCTAGAGAAATTGTTGATTTGTAAACCTTGTTGAAGAATAATTTCCACTAAAGAAAAGTTATTGGGTTTTCTCGCAAGGCCGGGTTTCCTAGGATAAAATTATTGTCTCTATTGTGCATAGTTGTCTTTTTATGATTGTTATTGTTTTGCTGCATTTACTGTTGAAAATTTTTGTAGTGTAATTATTCAATGATAGTAGTAGCATAAAATACTGTATAAAAAATCACTAGGAAGTAATTATTTGGCAAAAAATTGTGTTTACTGCACTCTTGCATAGAATTTCAACAAGGAATCAAAGCTTTGCTGAAGGATTAGCCATTGAAGTTAGCCTAGGAGACAATATTTAGTAGCTTGATTGGTTTTTGGATCTTTTGTCAAAATGACACCAAGTCTCATATTTGAAGATAGGTTGGATAGTGCCACCAATTTTAGAGCTTGGAAGACAATGATACTTCTTATTTTGGAAGAAAATGAGCTTCAGGGTCATGTGGATAAAGTCATTCTAGAGCTAGAGGGCACTGAGGAGAAAGCAAAGTATAAGAAGGATGAAGCCAAGGCTAAGAGAATCTTGATAGATTCAATAAAGGATCACTTGATTCCTCATGTTGTTGGTTTGAAGACTACCAAAGAAGTATATGATGGCTTGGTGAGATTGTACGAGAGTAGCAATGCTAGCAGGAAGCTTAATTTGACAAGATCCACCTCAGCCACCTTTTTCGCAACAGTTGAAAGTTCATCACAAAACTAATGAATCATTGTGAAGTTTGATGCCAAAATTACGACTCCGGAATTTGATGTACCAATTTACCCAAACGGGGCCCACAATTTTGGTGCTTCATCTCCTAGAGTTAGGTTTTTGGATGTTTAGGGTTTTTTATTTTTTCTCAATAATAAATAGGCCTTTACGCCTCATTGTAACATAGTTCAAAGGCATGTAACAATGACATCTTTTCTAAGAGATAAGCTACCATCAACCGAGCTATCTTATTTCCATTTTGTTTGTAAGCATACTTTAGTATTTTTCTATTAATGAAATCAAATGTTTTTCTATTGCATCTTTGTATTTATGATTATATTTGTAAGTTGTTGCGTCCCTGTTTAAGTTCGTATCACCTTCATACCGTCCAAAATGATGCCCCTGGATCTTACATTTTTCAACTTATGTTTTGCCGCTTGGGCAACATCTCAAGGAACTTGAATTGTTTGGCTTGCAATTTCCTACAAACCATTTGTCATTAAGAGATGGGTGATTCACTCCTTCTGTGGACTGATGTTTATAGAGCCCTCCATCCTTTCTTCATATCTTGGACTTGATGATGCCATATTAACAAATCGACCTTAGCCACAAAACTCTCGATGCAAAATGAAAAACTTTGTTGCTGTAAAATAATTTGCTATGATAAAACCCTTGTAGTTTTTATTGCTTTGATAACATGTTAAATTTTTTTATACTAGTCCAACCATATAAATTAAATGACTAATAAACCCTGATATTGATTAATAAACCCTGATATGCATAAATCCACTATAAGCATCCAAACACTTACCCCATGATACATTTCACACTACCCAAATTAAAAAAAGGTAAACATATATACATTTAAAAAACATGTAACAATATTCTTAATATTCTTAATCATGGACATTCACCCCTTTTTTACCATTGAAATTCTCAACTTGGGCAAGTACCATGGCTTTTCAATATCACATGCCCAATATTACATGTGTTGTTATAATATTTGCTTTAATTAATTAATTTGAGATAAATTAATTACAATACCATAGGCCAATACCATGGCTTTTCAATACCACATGCCCAATTTTATGTGTGTTGATATGATATTTTCTTTAGTTAATTAATTAGAGAGAAATTATTTAAAAGAGCAAACTAATTTGGAGATAAATATGAACCCTTGATTTGTGAATACTATTATGAATATTCTGGCATATTCCATGGAAGTTAATTTTCTACCATCCACTTAATAATTAATGATAATTAAATTAAATTTGTGGAAGGTCTGTTCAGAAATAGACACACTAGTTCTGATTTAATTTACGTCAACAATTTATTAAAAACTCTAGAAACTCTAGAAAGTATTTGTTTCACATATTTCTAAAATTACCTAAAAATAAATATATTGGCATATTAACTTCACTCATCAGAAATAAAATGAAGAGATTAATCACACCATAACCACAAATTTATACCCAACAGAGTGTTCCTCCATTAAATGAGAAATTTTGGGTTAGATCCATAGAAAATACATAGAAAATTTGCAATTGCTAGGCCCTTGGAAACTCAGCGTCATTGGGGAAATCCGCCTCAAAGAATTCGACCTCTACAGAATTAACCTGTCTAACCACCTAATCGAACTTCCTTTCTCATTGTCTCGTAGGACCATTGTGCAGTAGAGAAATCGATCGCCTTGGATAATTCGGCCTCCTCCATAATTTGACCCTCTTCTTCAACAACTTGGCCTCCCTCTTTTCCGAACGCCTGCATCTTTGAATTTCTCTTGAAATTCCTGCACTTTTCCTCACTTATCTTCAGTCTAGTTGAGTCTTTTGCTTGTGTTGTCCCTTCACCTCTCCCTTACACTTATTATTATTTTATAATTTCATTAAGTTTAAATCCCTAACACTAATCTCTCAAGCGATCAATGAATAGAATTAAATCCCAAGGCTCACTTGAAATAATAGTTAGATTCTCTCAAGCGATCAATGAAAAGAATTAAACCCTAAGGCTCACTTGAAATAATAGTTGAGATTATATTACCGTGATGAGGTGAGATTATATTACGTGGCGGTGGTATTGATACAACGTGGTAGGAAATGGATGTCGAGAAACGGCCCGATGAACCTTCTTGAGGCAATTTATGGTTTAATTGGGATGGTGCAGCTTTGTAGCATCTGTGGTTTTCGTGGCGAAATGAGACAGAGAGACATAGTGGATGATACCGGCTCCTCCTTTGCGCACGGACTCCTCGGAAGCCCGAGCTATTCATTAGGTGTATGGAGGGACCCCTTACACTGGCGGAGGATTTGGCTTCTTGTTGCAACTGGGTGCATCATGTGGGATCCTGGGTCGTTTCTGTTTGGACATCAGTGCTCGAAGGACCCCCAAATGGTGAGCATTCCATTTCACTCTGGTAGGTTGCAGTAGGCACGTAAGTTCTCTTGTTGGCAGTGCGATCGATTTTCTTCGCTTAAATACCTTGCTCAGAACTTTCTGCAGCCCAGTGTTCTGGTTGGGAATTACTTCGGTTAGACGGTTGGGCTTACCAGTCGGTTGGCTAATTGGATATGGCGTGGGGGGTTTCAAAGTGTTAGTTTATTGTACAGTTCTGGTTTGGTCGCTTGTGGAGCAAATTATTCTCCTGGTTTGTTTGGCGAAAAGACTAGTCTGTAAACCCAGAGCCCGATGGCCGATGTCTCCTTGTGGCATTTACCGGTTGGCATCCCGCGCCTGGCTGGAATAGGCTCTAGGTGAAAGAATTCAATGGCAGTCTCGCAGTGTCCGCCTGGTGGGCAAGCCTCAACGCTCTTGGGTGCCTGTCTCAGGCAAAATCCAGTTACAATGCTCCTTTTCCCTCTGCCAAGCCCGGGTCGTTATTGACAGACCCATGTTGCGACAAAGAGGACACCTTCGTCACTGGGGTGGTCAAAGGGGAAGGGGAGAGAGACATCAGGCGGAAGAACCACTGGAGGAAGGAGAAGTAGACTTGGCCCAAGTAGGTTCGCCAGGATATGTTGATCTGCCACCCTCGTTTGACTCCATTGAAGCCCAGATTTGGGTAGTTCAGACATCAGTGGACCAGCACAGAACCGTCAAACGGACTATGATGAAATTATCAGCTTCTTCTCTAACATCTTGCACAATCAGGGCCGCATCTTGGATCGCCAAGCTTCTTTATGCTGCAACCAACAGCAACTGCAGGACTTGATGGATGGATTGAAAGGGCGGATGGCTCACATGGATTCTCATATACATGATGATGCCTTTCATCGACCAATGGATGGGAACGCTGATATGCTGCTCGTGCCCCAAATGAAGATAATCTGTAATGAGGAAAGTGGAATATATTGTGCTGCTAAATTTTGTTCATGCTGAGGTATTGACAAGAAATCTTCAGTTTTGTAGACGTGTCAGACATGTTATTAGTGATTTTCTGCCTGTATTTAAAGGCCAGGCCAACATATCCGGTTAGAGTGAGGCTTGGTTTCCAGGAAAATATCCGGTTAGAGTGAAGCTTGGTTTCCAGGAAAACTGCTCTTTTCATGATGTATTATCATTTTGAATTAATAGAAAAAAATCGACTTACAAAAAAACAGTTGAGATTATATTTAAGCTCCCAAGTGATCAATGGCTAAAATTATATCCAAGGTTCAGTTGAAATAACAGTTGAGGTTATGTCCAAATCATTTAAATAATCTTATTATTTAACCTTGGAAATTTGGCTTAATATTAAATAACATTAATAGATAATAATTAATTAGATTATTAGATAAAAATTAATTAGATTAATTATTATAATTTTCCTAACTTAACCCGCACCTAAAGAGAATCAAATATCTACAAGCTAAGACACCAAAGTTATGTATAAGAATATGTATAATAGCTTTTAAGCTCCCAAGTGATCAATGACTAAAATTATATCCAAGGCTCACTTGAAATAAGAGTTGAGATTATGTCCAAATCATTTAAATAATTTTATTATTTAACGTTGGAAATTTGGCTTAATATTATTTAATATTAATAAATAATAATTAATTAGATTAATTATTATAATTTTCCAAACTTAACCAGCACCTAAAGAGAATCAAATATCTACAAGCTAAGACACCAAAGTAATATGTACAATAGCTTTAAAGGTACAAAATTTCAACATACTTTTAGTACCCATTGATCTACTTAAGATTAATCCGGTGAACTTTAATAATGTTCTCTTAGCTTTTCTCTTAGTCCCATTGATCTACTTAAAGATTAATCGGGTGAACTTTAATAATGTTCTCTTATCTTTTCTCTTTTTATATAGCGAAGTGATATCTCGCGCATAATTAAATTCGGTCATTCTGTGGTGAATCTGTCAAAAATTATGAATAAACATTAAAATTTAATTCTGTGAACTTTAATAATGTTGTCTTAATAAATATTAAAGTGTTATTAAAATTTAATTCAATTTTAATAATGTTGTCTTATGATTAAAGAATTTTTCTGGGTGATAATTACATCAGAATTAATTTGTTAACGTGTTTTGAACTCATCCGTGTTTTGAACACATGTTTTCAACTAATCAGTGTGGTGTAGTTATAATTTGCTAATGTGTTTTGAACTAATCAGTGTGTGGTATGTTTTTAACTAATCAGTGTGGTGTAGTTATAATTTGCTAATGTGTTTTGAACTAATCAGTGTGTGGTATAGTTATGTGATGAAATTAATTTAGATGTGATTATCACTAAAAAATAATTAGTGTGGTATAGTTATGTGATAGAAATTAATTTAAATGCGATTAGCACTAAAAAAAATAATTAGTGTGGTATAGTTATGTGATAGAAATTAATTTAAATGCGATTAGCACTAAAAAAATGTTATAAATCACATAGACCTAAATTTAAATAATGTTTTTTTATTTTTATTTTTATTTTTAATTTTTGCTCTTTTTACAGTGTGAAGTAATACCTCGTGCATAATTAAATTCGGTCATTCTGTTGTGCATCTGTCAAAAAATTATGAATAAAATTGGGTCATATTGTGGTGCATACTATCTGTCAAAATTATGGTTGATACTCCATCCTACTGGAAACTGGTTATGCGAATATCACAAACTTTAATCGTGCATATTGCAACTTTTTTCGCCTAACCCGTGGTTTATTCTTGGTGCAGGAAAGATATTTTTACACCTATGTACTTTTTTCTGGCCCGAAAACCTTTGAACGATAACCAGTCGTAAGGTTGACCGCATTTTTCACGAGAACAGGGACTACACCGCTTTTGTTTACAGACAGCTGAACATTTAGTTTCTTGATTTTAAGGCATTTATGTTTTCTTGCTTCATTGTTTGGCTTTTCAACGGGGAAAGGAAATATAAACAGAAGATTGTAAAAATCATATTCCAGACGATTCAGCAGTAGAAATCAGTATTAGGGAGGAGAAAGAAGCCTGGATGGTTCTTGGTTTGTTAGTGTTGAAGACATTGTCAGGACATGAATTGTCCATGGATTCATTTGTATATGGAATCTCCTTTGTTACTTGGGTTTTTATCAATCTAAATTACTGTTTCCAGTATGTTTAACGTAAGTACAAGCATTTGATAGAAACATTGTGAGCATTCTATAGCATGGAATAATTTCTAAAATTGTAATGATCGTAAATAGTTCTGTTCTCAAAGTATATATTCCATCAATCATATCATAAGGGGTTGAAGTATCCCAGAGTGATATTTCACCTATCTCAAGAATGGTATACAAATTTGGGGACTTACTAGTATGTTATTACATACCATTGGATGGGGGTTGATGATAGTGAGTCAGTGACATGTCTATGAAAAATGGGCCCATGTAATAAGACGGAATTTAATTAGTTAGGTTACAACAATTTTTTTAATATAGTTATACTAAATGCCAATAATCTTAATATAGTTATACTAAATGCCAATTCTAAAACGTGAGTACGTGGTTACACTAAGGATTAGTGAAAACTTGTTAAACATAGATAGTTGAACTTATACATAAAGGGAGGATGGTAGAAGATATAATGGGATAATAATTTGAAGAATGTGGCCAACACTCTGTTTCATTGTGTATTTATTATGTTTACTAGTATATTAAATATAGATAGTTGAACTGATTATTATTATTAATATCCAATTGATTGAAGAATGTAATCAACACTTTGTTTCATTGTGTATTTATCATGTTTACTAATATATTAAATATAGATAGTTGAACTGATTATTATTATTATTATCCAGTTTTAAGGTCACAGTACGTGGTTACACTAAAGATTAGTGAAAACTTATGAAACCTTGCTTACTATATACTAGTATGTTAAATATAGATAGTTGAACTGATACATAAAAAGATTAGTGAAAACTTATGAAACCTTGCTTATCCTATATACTAGTATATTAAATATAGATAGTTGAACTGATACATAAAGGGATGATGGTAGAAGATATAATTACTGATTATTATTATTATTGTCCAATTTTAAGGTGACAGCACGTGGTTACACTAAAGATTAGTGAAAACTTGTGAAACCTTGCTTATCCTATATATTAGTATGTTAAACATAGATAGTTGAACTGATACATAAAGGGATGATGGTAGAAGATATAATGGGATAATATAAAACCTTGCTTATCGTATACTGGTATGTTAAACATAGATAGTTGAACTGATACATAAAGGGATGATGGTAGAAGATGTAATGGGATAATATAAATTTGAAGAATGTGACCAACACTCTGCTTCATTGTGTATTTATTATGTTTACTAGTATATTAAATATAGATAGTTGAATTGATTATTATTATTATTATGCAATTGGTTGAAGAATGTGATCAACACTCTGCTTCATTGTGTATTTATCATGTTTATTAGTATATTAAATATAGATAGTTGAACTGATTATTATTATTATTATCCAATTTTAAGGTCAAGATTAGTGAAAACTTGTGAAACCTTGCTTATCCTGTATACTAGTATGTTAAACATAGATAGTTGAACTGATACATAAAGGGATGATGGTAGAAGATATAATGGGATAATATAAATTTGAAGAATGTGACCAACACTTTGCTTCATAGTGTATTTATTATGTTTACTAGTATATTAAATATAGATAGTTGAACTGATTATTATTATT
The DNA here is from genome assembly GCA_000404065.3 of Pinus taeda. NCBI lineage: Eukaryota > Viridiplantae > Streptophyta > Pinopsida > Pinales > Pinaceae > Pinus > Pinus taeda. Next base: position 16,496 of record APFE031434780.1, read on the forward strand.
ATTATCCAGTTGATTGAAGAATGTGATCAACACTCTGCTTCATTGTGTATTTATCATGTTTACTAGTATATTAAATATAGATAGTTGAACTGATTATTATTATTATTATTATCCAATTTTAAGGTCACGGCCAAGCCAGACACTACATACATTGATTGAAGAATGTGATCAACACTCTGCTTCATTGTGTATTTATCATGTTTACTAGTATATTAAATATAGATAGTTGAACTGATTATTATTATTATTATTATCAAATTTTAAGGTCACGACCAAGCCAGACACTACATTGATTGAAGAATGTGATCAACACTCTGCTTCATTGTGTATTTATCATGTTTACTAGTATATTAAATATAGATAGTTGAACTGATTATTATTATTATTATCCAATTTTAAGGTCGTGACCAAGCCAGACACTACATACATTGATTGAAGAATGTGATCAACACTCTGCTTCATTGTGTATTTATCATGTTTACTAGTATATTAAATATAGATAGTTGAACTGATTATTATTATTATTATTATCAAATTTTAAGGTCACGACCAAGCCAGACACTACATTGATTGAAGAATGTGATCAACACTCTGCTTCATTGTGTATTTATCATGTTTACTAGTATATTAAATATAGATAGTTGAACTGATTATTATTATTATTATCCAATTTTAAGGTCGTGACCAAGCCAAACACTACATACATTGGTGTATGCGACCTCCTTGTTTGTGGGACAAGGGACCCACCTCCGCGCAGTGATTTTGATTGCTAAGTCTACAAAGGCATACATACTCTATCCCCCTCTGGTTTTGAACTTGTGACCTTTTAAGAGGAAATACATGCTCTTAACCATTAGGCCCACTCAAGTTGTATAAACATAAAAGGGGATAATGGTAGAAGAGTATAATGGGATAATATAAACGTAATGTGACCAACATTCTACTTCATTGTGTATTGTCATGTTTACTAGTATATTAAATATAGATAGTTGAACTGATTATTATTATTATTATTATTATCTAATTGATTAAAGAATGTGACTAGCACTCTGCTTCATTGTGTATTTATCACATTTATTAGTATATTAAATATAGATAGTTGAACTGATTATTATTGTTATTATCCAATTAATTGAAGAATGTGACCAACCATTCTACTTCCTTGTGTATTTGTCATGTTTACTAGAATATTAAATATAGATAGTTGAACTGATTATTATTATTATTATCCAGTTTATTAAAGAATGTGACCAACACTCTGCTTCATTGTGTATTTATCATGTTTACTAGTATATTAAATATAGATAGTTGAACTGATTATTATTATTATTATCCAATTGATTGAAGAATGTGACCAACACTTTGCTTCATTGTGTATTTATCATGGTTACTAGTATATTAAATATAGATAGTTGAATTGATTATTATTATTATTATCCTCCAATTTTAAGGTTATGACCAAGCCAGACACCGCATTGGTGTATGAGACCCCATTGGTTGTGGAACAAGGGACCCACCTCCGTGCAATGATTTTGATTGCTAAGTCTATGAAGGCATACATACTCTACCCCCCTTTGGTTTTGAACTTGTGACCTTTTAAAAGGAAACACATGCTCTTAACCATTAGGCACACTCAAGCTGTATAAACATAAAAGGGGATAATGGTAGAAGATATAATGGGATAATATAAACCTAATGTGACCAACACTGCTTCATTGTGTATTTGTCCTGTTTTTTTTTTTTTTGCTGAGGCAAAAGTCGGTCCTTCTATTGCATTAATTGAACCGATAGGTTACATTATGAACAAAGTCACCTCGCCGTCGAGGAGACGAGAAAATTAAGGAGAAGCCCAAAGGGCCAGCCAAATAGCCGAGCAGAGAAAACCAAAAAGCCCCGGCTAAAGACCCTAAGAATCTGGCGAAACAATCCGCCAGCCAAACAATGGATGCGGCTGAGCACGCGCCGACAAGACATCCATATTTTGGCGTGACCCAACCTCCAAATTGCCCGGAAAATCAAGACCGTTGAAGAACACCAGAAGCATCCGACGGTGGAGATTAATATCGCATCGAAGAAGAAGGCCACTCGTTAGTGAGCGGGGAAGGGCGGTTTGCCAAACCATCTTCCTGCCACGTGGAGGAGCCTGAGTATGATCGCTCCGAAGAGGCCCAAACCGCTTCCCAAGAGAAAGCGGTGCGATGAGGAGAAACTCACCATTGGAGCGGTTTATCCCATCGACCTAGAAAAACGAGAAATTCTGGCTGTCGGGAGAATTGAGATTTCTTCCACGCAGACTGATTCTCCGCTTCTGAACTTGGAACGTAGAAAGGAAAAGGTGCAATCCCATGAAAAGGAAATTGAGGTAACCGCTGCACTCCCCCTAACAAGCAAAGAAGACCAGCCCACAAGCTACGCTTAATTATTTCCTTCCACACGAGCCCAATGATCATAAATTTCCTTGTCCTCAGTGGCTTGAGCATCGCAGATGGCTTTTAGCTTGCTAGGAGGCATTTCCTGCCAATTCCTGTTTATTCTGCATCCGATATTAATGACTCCTTGGTTGGCCAGTAGATCTGCAAGTTTATTGGCCTTTCTCCTAACATGATTGAAGCTAACCGTTCGAAGGCATTGGAGATGTTTATGGATTCTCTGGTAAACTTGTATAAGTCTCCACTGCTTAGAGACCCTTTCCGACGCTGTTCCATAGCTAATTTTCTTAACCGCATTTATAGAAATTTCGGAGTCAGCTTCTATGAGAACATTGTAGCGGTGGTTGAGAATTAGCAGCTCCAGACATTGTTCCAACGCCATTAGTTCAGCCATGTTGTTGGTGGCTTTGCCTAAATGGCAATGGAAAGTGAAAATTATTCTACCTTCGTCATCTCTTAAATCACCTCCATAACCTGCTATTCCTGGATTGCTTTTTGTTGCCCCATCAATGTTGCATTTTAGAAACCCTCTTGGAGGAGGATGATAGAATTCCTTTTCCCTTTCCAACACTTTAACTTTTTTGCTAAGACCCTGGAGAGTGATCACATTAATTCCTAGTTGCTTGAGAGTTCTCAAATTGCTCGCAGTGGGAGGATTCGAGGGGCAACTGCGCACAGTGGTGGAGACAGTTTCCTTAATCTGCTTTAAAATTACATCCAACAGGCTACTAGCAGTGGATTTTTCATTTTTGAAAATTCTTTTATTCCTTTCCTTCCAAACATTCCAGATAATGAAGCTCGGGGTCAAGGTCCAGGCTGAATTAAGGATATCATTCTTTGAAAAGTTCTTTCTCCACTTGTTCAGGGTATTAATGATGCTTCCTTTATCTTTGTTTGTTTGTTGAAAAATGAAGTTGAAAGACTCCCACAACCAGTTGATGAAGGAACAGTTGTTGAGAATATGCTCTATTGTTTCCTCTTGAGCCTCACATAATGGGCATCTAGAGGGCCCCATAACCCCCCTTTTCTGAATGTTATCCCAGGTTAAGATTTTCTTGTGAAGAACTAACCATAAAAACAATTTGATCTTCATCCAACTTGGTTGGCTCCAAAGTTTTTGCCAGGATTTCGTTGGAACGCAAGGATCTAGGTTAAGGGTGATGCTCTTTGCTTCATGGATGTTAAAGATGCCTTCTTTGTTTTGTCCCCATATTAACTGATCCTTCCCCTCTGTGACCAAGATCTTTCTCTGTTCTAAAATTTCCATAAGTTCTTCTGTTTTTGCTTGTATGGGGTCTTCTCCCCTGCAATCAATTTTTCTCTAGTTTCTCCATTTCTCCGTGTCATGAGGAAGATACCAAAAATCCCTAACTTTTATTAGTCCTTGGGAATCAGTTTCCTGCTTGATGTTCATAAAGTCCTCCCTTAACATCGTAGGTTCTTGTTGCCAATTGCCTTCCCAGAAGAGGGCATGTTCACCATCTCTGATTTCCCAGAAGCAATTGTCCTGAACTAGGCTTCTGTTATCCTAGGCTTTGTTCCAGATGTGGGAGCCTTTTATGTTCCCTGCCATTCTAATGAGATCACTTGTTTGCCAGGAGCTGGCATATTTTTCTTTCCAGGTTTTAGCCCATTGTGCTCCTGGTACTTTAACCCATCTCCACCAGAGTTTGCTTCCTAGAACCTTACTTAGAATCTCCTGATCATCTAAGCCTAGGCCTCCATGACTTTTGGGTTTGCATATTTTCTCCCAAGAAACTAGGGCCCATTTCCTTTTTGTTTCCTCCTTACCCCAGAGAAAGTCTCTTTGAATGTTCCAGAGTTGTTGTAAAACGCCTTTGGGAGCCGACATGGTTGAAAGAAAGAAAATAGGGATGGATTGAAGAACTGCCTTCATCAAAATCAACCTGCCAGCCAGGTTCAACGCTATGAAAGTCCATCTTTTGATCTTGTCCTGCATCTTGTTTAACACCGATTCCCAAACCCTCTAGCTCATTAGTTTATCCGTGAGGGGGATGCCCAGATACTTGGAAGGAAGGACCTCCCTTTGGAAGCCCAGAATTCTAGAGATGTTCCTTTGAATAGCAATGTTAGTGTTAAAGAATTTTTTTTTTGATTTAGAAAGATTAACTTTCATACCTGAAGCCATGGTGAAATCATTTAAGATTTTTTTGTATTCTGTAGCTTCCTTGACTGTGGGGACACCCTGCAACATGGTGTCATCTACAAATTGTTGATGATTTAAGGCTTGTCTGTTCTCCGTTAATTGAAGGCCCTTGATCTTTCCTAGAGTTTTAGTCGTTTTAATAGATCAGCCCAAACCTTCCATCATGAGGATGAAAAGAAAGGGAGAGAGAGGGTCTCCCTGTCTAAGGCCTCTGGAAGGAGAGAAGATTTCCGAGGGCGCGTCGTACACCAGAATGAAAAGCTGGGAGAGGTAACCATAGCGATTACCCATATGATCTAGTCATGATCAAACCCAAACGCGACAAGGACCTTTTTGATGGAAATCCAATTTACCTTGTCATATGCTTTTGCAATGTCTAGTTGCATGATCATATCTGCTTGCTTTTTGCTGGTGAGAGAGTGAACGACGTCGTGGGCTTGAATAATATTGTCTAGGATTTTCCTTTCCTCCACATAACTGGACTGTTCCCCAGAAATTAAAGAAGGTAGAAGAGGTTTGAGTCTGTTGGCCAGGATCTTAGAAATGATTTTGTAAACAACATTGCATAAAGCAATGGGTCTGAACTTATCAGGTGTCAGGGCCGAGTCCTGTTTAGGGATCAGGGAGATGAAAGAGGTGTTGAGGGCTTTCAGAATTGATCTGCTTCTTCTGGATTCCTCAACCACCTCCAAAATATCCTGCTTGACAACATTCCAGCAGGCTTTGAAAAGGTCCACATTGAAACCATCTGGCCCTGGAGCTTTGCCATTTTGCATCTCTTTGATCACCGTGCTAACCTCTGCTTCAGAAACTGGTCTGTTCAGGTTGAGGTTATCTTCTCTGGAGACCATTCTGGGAATATTCTTTATAATTTCCTGGATGTGATGGGCTCTGTCTGGATTGTTTTCCTTAGTGATACCTCTGAAATGTTGAACTATAACAACTTCGATATTTTTGTGAGTGGTCTGAACCTCCCCATTTTCATTCAATATTGAGGAGATTCTATTGTGCGTTCTATGGGCTATGGTGGAACGGTGGAAAAACTTAGTGTTTTGTTCCCCTTCTTTGAGCCATTGAACTCTGGACTTTTGTCTCTAGAAAATTTCCTCCTGTTTGCATAAATTCTCCCACTCCTGGTTGAGTTTTTCAGCGTGCTCACTCTTGGATTTTTCAAAACCTTCTGCTATCATTGCTTGGTTTAGAACATGCATTTTGATCTCTACTGATTTCTTGTTTGTGAAAATGTTACCAAAATCCTTCTTGTTCCAATCTTTTAGTTTGTTTTTTATGAACTTAGTCTTTTGTGTAGGAGGAACATTTTGGAGCCTTGAATTTGAAGATCTTTAGACCACCATTCCTCAATATTGTTGATGAAATCAGAGTGGGAGAGCCAGATATTTTCAAATCTGAAGGGTCTGTTCTTGGGAGCCTCAATTCCTTTGATTTCCAATTGGATCGGCTAGTGATCAGAGCCTCCAAAAGGAAGAATCCTTGCAGATATTTCTGAATCTGTGAGCATCAACTTTTCAGAGATCAAAAATCTGTCTAACTTAGAGGCAACCTGAGCGTCACCTCCTCTTTTGTTATTCCAAGTAAAAAGCCCATTTTGAGTTTCGGAGTCAACCATCTTCATATCATCTATGAAAGAATTGAACCCTAATGAATCTCTATTGAGGATTTTGGTGCCTCCTTTTTTTTTTTCCGAAAGAGATTTTATCATATTAAAGTCTCCTCCAATGATCCAAGGGATTTCTTTATGTCTGCTTCTGAGATCTACCAGGGAGTTCAGTAGTCTAAGCTTCTCATCTATTCTCTGGGGACCATAGACATTCGTAACCAGGAAGGTATCAGACATTCCCATTGGCTGAATGATAGCTGATAGGTAATTCCTCGTTGCCTTCACATCTACAATACTGACTGATTGGGGGTTCCAGAGGGTAAGTATACCCCCCGCTGTGTTATCTGCTTTAACCTCTAGAAACTCAAATTTACTAAGCCATTTGCTATGGATTTGTTTTATTTTCTGAATGGAGCATTTTGTTTCTTGAATGAAGATAATGTCCGGTATTGCTAGGTTCATTTTGTTACTTAACGTTCTCTGTTTTCTTTTACTTCCTAGACCTCTGATATTCCAAGAGATGAACTTCATAATTAAAGATTTGTAAAGGAGTAGCTAGTTAGATCTTTCATCTTACCTGAGTCTATCATTAGCTTTCCACACTCCAGCAGGAGCTCATTTTGCTTTTTTCTGCCTCTCTTCCTCCCTGGATTTCTAGTGGCTAGTCCTAGATTAAGTTTCATTGTTTTCACCCCTCTGTGCTCCTCTTTGTGGAAGTTCTTACCTTTCTCCTGCCCTTGATCCTGCATTTTCCATAAAAACAATTGTTGTATTCTGTTGCATTCATCTTGGGGCAAACACTCTATTCCTCCTTTGTTTCCTTGTATAAGGAATCCTTCCAGATCCAAGTTTTCCTTGTCAAGCATTTCTTGTAGTTCGTGCTCTTCCAGATCTGTTTCACTTTGAGTCATTTGCTGGTCCATTTCCATTTCCGATTCATTTCTCATTGCTTCTGTAAGAGAGTCAATGCCCGGAGAGAGATTTGAGTCCTCTTTCTTTTCTTTTTCTATATCATCTTCCTCCAGATCTTGACATTCTCTTGAGGTTTCTTCAGTTTCTTCTAGCACTTTGAACTTATTCTGGTTGCCTTTTTGCCTCTCAGTATGTTGTTGTTTAGTTCCCTTTTTTCCTCCCCTTCCTTTATTGGCTACTTTCTGAAAGTTTTCGATATTCATTGTATTGAGTTTTTCTTTGTTTTCTTCTTTGCTGAGGGGGCAATCTCTTAACAAATGCCCATGTTCGTGGCATCTTCGGCATCTGAAGGGTATATGCTCGTAATCAACTGCCTGCACCCATTCCTCATCCATCACTTCCAGAATAACTTCATCCGGAAGAGCTCTTGATAGATCCATTTCCACACATATTCTGGCAAAGGAGGTATATTTTCTCCTTCTTGTGGCTTTAGAAGCTTTGATAAAGCGTCCTAGTTTATTACCGATGGCAGTCAATGATTCAGTTTTCCAGTAATCCAGAGGTAGAGAGTAGAGCCTTACCCACACAGGAACCGAGGAGAAAGTCTCCCTCTTTGGGATGAAATTCATTTTCCATGGTATCATATAGAGGCCTGCTGCAGAAAAAAAATAGGGTCCTCCTTCGAATATTCTGCCTGTCTTCGATGTTGGAGAAAACTACTGTGAAGAATCCTTTTGATCCCAGATGTAGGCCAATGCTTCCTTTGGGCTTCCAATGATACTTAATCCAAGTATGTAAAGCCTTTTTAGTGGGCCATAGTCCCATGAATTTACAGATTATGGCGTACATTCCCATATGTTCCATGAACTCTTGCAGAGCAGGGTCATTTAATATTACTTTGGGAGTGATTTATGCTTTTGGTTTGCAGGGTCCTTTAAGTTTTTTGTCTCTTGAGCCTAGACTTTTTCTTCTTCCTCTTTGTCCTTTGCGCCGCTGTTTTCTTTTGTTTTGGTCCCGTCTGTTTCCTTTTCATTGTCTCTGAATCTGTAGTTCCTATCGCTTTTACTGTTTTAGTGGGCCCCTTACTTCCGTTGGCTACTGCATCTTTATAGGAGGGAGCCGAGCTCCCTCCCCTACCACTCTCCATATGATTCGACCTCCGCTTTGCTGAAGAACCCTAGCCACCGCGTAACCAAACCAGTCACCCCCCCGAATTGAAGTTCCCTTCCTCGGCTGTATTTGTCCTGTTTACTAGTATGTTAAATATAAATAATTGAGCTGATACATAAAAACGGATAATGGTAGAAGATATAATGGGATAATTTGAACTTAATATGACCAACACTTTGCTTCATTATGTATTTATCTTGTATACTGGTATGTTAAATATAGATAGTTGAACTGATACATAAAAGGGGATAATGGTAGAAGATGTAATGGGATCCTATAAATGTAATGTGACCAATATTTTGCTTCATTGTGTATTTACCCTGTTTACTAGTAGGTTAAATATAAATAGCTGAACTTACACATAAAAAGGGATAAAAAGAGATAATAGTAGAAGATATAATGAGATAATATGAACTTAATATGACCAACACTTTACTTCATCATGTATTTATCTTGTATACTGATATGACCAACACTTTACTTCATCATTTATTTATCTTCTATGCTAATATCTGCATCTTATAAAATACACTGATGACATTTTGGGTTAGTGCCATTACCCATTAGACCACAAAATGTATTATAGATTAAATTTGACCTTGCATCATTATTACAATAACCGCTTTACTACAGACTAGATTTGATCTGAAGTCATTATTACAACCACCGCTTTAGATTGCCACTAAAGCAATAAGTCATTATTACAACCACTGCTTTAGATTGCCACTAAAGAAATTTGATAGATTGAATATATTATAAAATGTTGTGTACTATTTTTTTGTTCTTTGATATTTGAGTTCTTCTAAGAGTTGTTATTACCCATGTGAATACTATTTGTTCAATTCTAGTTTACATGTGGAATTGATGTGGAGTAAAGAAATTTTGGTTAGTTATTATGATAAAAATATATTATTAAAGGAAAATTTACATGTCGAACAAATATACTCATTTTCCTACGTAAATATAAACAAGATTATACATATAGAAATCAAATAGATGTGAGACTATATTTAGTGTATACACACATAAACATGTAAATACCAGTTTTCTAAAATGATGGTAATAGATAAAAAAGAAGAAGGAAAAGTCGCTCTTTCATATGCAAATATTGGTTTTGAAGAATGTATAGAGAAGATAGAGAATAACAATGGCAACAATTATTTACATTTTATGAATATTCAAAGACGAACTTTAAAGACTGTACATCATCATTGAAGACTAATCGTTAATGCAATTTGTAAAATAAAGTAGTTATTATTTATTTATTTTTTTTAACTTTGGTTAAGGGATTTTCAATTTTAAGTGTTTTTTGTTTTTCTGATGTGTAAGAAAGAACTTTTATAAAGCAATAGGAAGATAATATTATCATTTGCAATGCAAAGCTTTGATAGAGATAAGAAGATTGTGACTTCTAAACTTGCTATTATAATTGTGTCTTTTAACTGAAAAGAAAAACAAAATTGTTATTTAATATAACATTAAAAATAATCAAGACCATAAGAGCTTGAAAAAATCACTGAAGTTTAAAGTAAATAGAAGATTGTGACTTCTAAACTTGCCATTATAATTGTGTCTTTTAATTAAAAAGAAAAACAAAATTGTTATTTAATATAACATTAAAAATAATCAAGACCATAAAAGCTTGAAAAAATCACTAAAGTTTAAAGTAAATTATTATATGTTTTTCATAAAAACTTCATAAAGAACTCAAAAGGTATGGAGGTAGAAAGAAAACACCAAGTAATTGAAGTAAGAAGATCATAAGAAAGTATTGAACACACTCTAATGGAGGGTTAAAATAAAATTTCTAGGAAACATAACTATAATTAGGATCATGGTCCAAATAACACAATAGGCTTTGGAATTGGATGTCTACAATGAAAACTAATCCAATATGAACCCTTGTAGAAAAGCAAGCAAACATTTGATGATCAAACCATGAAGATTACTATCATGATGAGGAATCAAAATTTAATGTATAATGTTGGGGAATCAAGTAATGTGTCTATTTGTAGAAGATGGTAAAATTGAAATCAATGCCTTAGTAATTGATCATTTAAGGTGTAAATAAGTGGTTATTTGAAGACATAAATTGTCATAGTTGAGACATGAATGGCAATTCATCATCATCATTAGGGCTTAGTGTAGATTGTGTCTCTTAGACAAACATGGCTATGGCAAGAGAGCATGATACAAAATTGTGAGATACTTTTAGACAACCAAGATGATGTCGTAGATGACTTCTTTCAATTTTAGTTCAATTAAGAATTAGGAGATCATATGGAACATATGGATGACCCAACCATTCTAAACATTTGCTTTGAAAATGAAGTTTAATAATTATAATAAGGCATTTATACCGATTTTCAACCAATTTTTTTTTTTTTTTTGTTACAAAGAACCCATTGTATGATGTGTTATATTGATAAGCATCGTGAGTTTAATGGCATTGATTCTTTATATAACACAACGTTTCAATTGTAGTGATTACAACTTCTAGTAAGGTACCCTCTCCTTTCCATGTTATATTTCATGGTAGACATAATGTGATACTTTTTATTGTTGTGTAGGAATTTACAAGGTAAGTTTCTAAGATAAAACACCAAAGGACACCGCTCACAAATAGATCATAGATCAATACACCAATATTCTTGATGTGCTTAAAACCCTCAGAGAGAGAAACAGGCCACAACCTGAGCCAACGCAGCCACTTCAGGCAATTTATTAATAAAAGAAAGAAAATTTACATAAGCTTATCTCATGAATGGTCACCCTACAAATGACCCTCCATGCTCTTTAAATAGAGATCACGAACCAATCAGGCGTTAAACCATAGATCAAGTATCAGTAATACCGAGGAGAGAATGAACTGTCGGATCACTTAATGTCTAGAACATATCGTGACAGTCGGATTGTAAGTTACAAAAGTACATAGTAAAAAAACACACTTTACCTAACTCTACACTAGACCAAGTTATACTTAACTATTTCCTGTGTCAGAATATCCTAACATTCCCCCTTAAGAACAAGTTGGGATAGGATTGAAGGATGTACAAATATGACACAAGAGGAGAAGGAAGGAGGCATTAGAGCCTATCCCCTCTTAGTGACAACTTCTTGAACTCCAACCATAAATTGAAGTTTAGTAAACTTCGCCTCTGTGAGAGCCTTTGTAAAGATGTCTGCTACTTGATCATTGGTTGAACAATATTGTACTTCAAGAACATGGTCATGAATGAGCTTTCTGATGAAGTGCATGTGTAGTTCAATGTATCTGTGGCGTTGATGTTGGACTGGATCTTTCCATAGTTGAATGGCACTTTGATTATTCACACCAAAGTGTAGTCGGATGCTACTGTTGAAAGCCAAGCTCTGATAGAATTTGACAAAGCCACAAGGCTTCCTTATTAGCTTCTATGATGCCACGATACTCTTCTTCTACTGAAGAAAGAGAAATGGCACTTTGTTTCTTACAAGCCCATATAATAGGTCCAGAACCAAGAGTGAACACATAACCTGCAATAGACTTCTGATCATCAGGGTCACCAGCCCAATCGGAATCAGTGAAACCAACCAATAGAGGAGATACTTCTGCACTGTAATGAATCACAAACTGAATTGTACCTCGAACATAACGATGTATTCTTTTAGTTGTTTTCCAATGACTTTCATGTGGGTTTTTGCATAAATCGAGCAATAAGGCCAACAACAAAGGAAAGTTCAGGACGAGTATGGGTTAGATACAAAAGCTTTCCTACAAGTTGACGGTATAAGGTAGAATCAGCTTTAGGGGAAGTACAAGTGACTGAAAGTTTGACTCTAGATTGAAAGGGAGAAGGAGCTAGCTTACAGTCTTCCATGTGAAACTGGCGTAGAAGATCACATGCATACTTGGATTGGGAAAAGGAAATACCTTCCTTGGATTGAAAGACTTGAAGACAAAGAAAATAATGCAAGTCTCCTAAGTCTGTCATTTCAAACTTATTTTTAAGGTTGGACTTCACATGGTTTATAAGGTTGGGATCACTACCAGTAAGGATAAGATCATCAACATAAAGAACAAGAATGATAAGAGACTTACCCACTTTCTTGGTGTAGACAGTATTGTTAGAATGATACCTAGAAAAACCAATATCTAAAAGAAAGCTATCCATTTTGGCATACCAAGACCGAGGGCCTTGCTTGAGACCATAAAGGGATTTCTTAAGCCGACCTACAAGGCTGGGGTCTGTTTATATGAAGCTAGGAGGTTGTTCCATATAGATTTCTTCATGCAAGTCCCCATGCAAGAAGGCAGATTTAACATCCATTTGATGGACTTCCCATTTGAAAGAGGTAGCAAGGGAAATAACAAGGCAGATAGAGTTCATTTTGGCAAAAGGGGAGAAAGTTTCAGTATAGTCAATGCCTTCAACTTGTGAAAAACCCTTAGCAACATGACGAGCTTTATGTTTATCAACTTTTCTATCTGGTCCAAACTTGGTTCTGTAAACCCATTTGCATCTAACAAATTTTCGTCTCTTTGGAAGAGGAACAAGATCCCATGTATCATTTTCCAATAATGAACTATATTCTTCATTCATAGCTGTGTCCCAATCTGGATGGCCTGAAGCTTCTAAAAAGGTGTCAGGATCATAATTTGCTGAAGCTTGAGCTAGTAAAGAAGAAGCTCTATCGAACTAAGAAGGTGTATGTCGCTGATCTGCTGGAACACCTGCAAGAGCACCTGCTGCATCCCGAGTAAAACAGACCCATATTGGAAGCTGAGGAGCTGGAGGAGGATCCTGAGAAGGTGGGGGAGGATTGTCATCCTCGCTCTCATCATCTGAAGAAGAAATATTTTCAAAAATAGAAGGGATAGAGAGAGGTGGCACATCTGCCGAACTAGGCTCGTAGGCTGATATATTTTCAGCAAACTTTACATCTCTTCTAATGATAACATTTTTTGACTTAAGTGGAATAAGTCTGTATCCTTTGACATCTTCAGAATATCCAACAAAAATACATTTTTCACTCTTAGGTTCTAAATCTTTATGTTTCTCATCTGGAATATGGGCCCATGCTTCACTTCCAAAAACACGAAAGTGACTTACATTTGGTTTAATTGAGCTCCATGCTTCTTTTGGACTGATATTCTTTAAAACTTTAGTAGGAGTGCGATTTACTATGTAATTGGCACAGTTAATTGCTTCTGCCCAAAAATTAAGACAAAGTCCTTTAGATTGAAGCATAAAATTATCCATTTCCTTTAAGGTGCGATTCTTCCTTTCAGCTACACCATTTTTTTGTGGAGTATATGGAACAGTATGTTGCATTTGAATTCCATGCTCAGTGCAAAAGTTGATGAATTTGTTGTTAAAATATTCTTCGCCATTATCAGATCTTAGCTTAAGAATTTGATGTCCAGATTGTTTTTCAGCAAAGGCCTTAAAGGCCAAGAACATGCTAAATACTTCACTCTTGAGTTTTAATAAGTATACCCAAGGGCGTCTGGAGAAATCATCAATGAAAGTTAATAAATACTTGTTTCCAGATAATGAAGCAACTAGAAGTGGAGCACATAAATTACTATGCACAAGTTGTAAAGGGGGTGAGGCGTGCCAAGAGGCACATTTTTCAAAACTATCCCAATGATGTTTTACAAGTACACATCGAGAACAAACACCATCTCTGCAAGATACCATAGGAAAACCTGTCACCATAATTTCTTTACATAGATTTTGAAAGGAGTGATAGTTTAAGTGACCAAATCGCTCATGCCAAAGTTTGCTCACTTCATCATTATGAACAAAAAATACCGAGGGAAGAGATGAGGACCCAAAGTTGTTAAACTTATACAACTTTGTAGAATCATCAGTAATGCCAGTAGCTAAAATCTGTCTGGGATCTTTTAGGTCCTTAATTACAACATCGTGAGGTGAAAATTCAACAGGTTTACCTTCACCTAAATGAGTTATCTGATATACAAATAGAAGGTTGCAGGATAAAATTGGAACACATAATACATCATTAAATTGACCATTGTCTAGATGAACAGTGCCAGTCCCTACAACACTAAGAGATCTATCATCACCAACATATATATTTTTGGTGTTACAATCATTTAAAGAAGAAAAAATGGCTTTGTTCTTTTGCCATGTGATAAGAAGCTCCAGAATCAATGAGCCACTCATGAGAATGAGAGGAAGAAGATACATTTAATGCATAACCAGATCGAGATGATTGACAACCACATGTAGAAAGTGTTATCCCTGAAGATGAAGTTGAAGTTGAAGAGTGCTCGAAATGGATGTTATGCTTCTTCATTGTTGCTTCCAAGGCTTCCATCTTCTTAAAGCATTTGAATTCTCAGTGACCATCTCGATTACAAAAGTTGCAATGTCTATCGGTCTTCTTCCCTTTGTTGTATTTGACTTATCATTTTGTTGTATTGATTTTTCATTTTGAGACTGAAATTATTTAGGACCCTTGTTTGGTTTAGGACCATTCTTTTTAGGATACCGCTTCTTAGGATTCTTTGAATTTGGTTGTTGTTGGGTGGCTAAGGCTTTCTTAGAAGAGTTTTCAAGATTAAGAAGACCAAGATGTAAGAGTTTTTCTTGTTCTCTTATTAAAGAATCACAAAAGGCATCAAAAGCGGGGGACTTGTAGTCTTGTCCTTAAGAAATAAAAGCTTCTTTAGTAGAATGGAAGGTGGAAACAAACATAGAGTAGGTTGGGCCCAACTTAGTAAGAGTGGAATAGATAAGGCTACCATCTTCTTTCTTAACCTTAACACCTTCCAAGAGAAGTTTAAGGGTCTTGAACCTGGACAAAAAATCTTCAATGGAAGAAAAATTATTTGTGACCAACGTAAGCAACTCAATTTCCAATTGATGGGCTCTATTTTCATTTTTAATTCCAAAAACTTTAGTGAGTTGTTTCATTACTTCATTAGGTGTATCAAGTTTTGCAATATGGAATCTAAGGTCTCGAGAAATAGACATCCCTATCAACCCACTTGCTTGATCTTTCATATTTTCCCATTTGGCTGCCTTATCTTCATCTTTAACTTTAGTTTCTTGGGCTAATGCTATTTTGTAAAGACCTTTACTTCTAAGTAAATCCACAATGTAGGACCACCATTGAAAGTAGTTGGTGTTGTAAAAAATAACTTGGCATGGACCTTCCATTTTAACACAAACTGAAGTTGTAGATGCTAAAACTAAGTGTTTCAATGGAAAAATATCGAAAAATTAGGCCGATTAAAAAAAAACAACTTTGAAAACGGCTTCTGGATGAAGACGTTTTGGTTTTTTGAAGAAAAGTTGTTGAAGATTCCAACGAAGTGCGTGAATGATAATGTTATATTTAAAAAAAAATCCCCCCATTTCCAAACTTAATCTAACTAGCTCGCTTAAAAAAAGGTTTTATGTGACCCACTTTTATAAATAAATAAG
Source organism: Pinus taeda (assembly GCA_000404065.3). NCBI lineage: Eukaryota > Viridiplantae > Streptophyta > Pinopsida > Pinales > Pinaceae > Pinus > Pinus taeda. The sequence continues at coordinate 32,231 of APFE031434780.1, forward strand.
TCACTTTTACAATGGTACTTTATGACCTACCCATTAAATTGTAACTTAAATAAAAGATAAAGAGACTTTAGAATTATAAATGACTCACTTGTTATAATGGGTGTGAACAATTTTACATAAAGTAATTTTAAAACATAAGTTACATGTGTTTTTTGAAAAAGTAACTCAACAAAAAGAAAGACTTGAACTCAAGACCTCTATTCTCATAAAGTAACTTTGGACCTAGTGAGCTAGTTTAAAAGGTTAGTAATTTTTGGAAAAGAGGAAGGGGGATTTTATTTTTTATTTTTTTCTTAGTCACTGAAGCTTTGGGGTGCGTGCTTACTTGAAAAAACTCTTTTTGCCTACAAAACAAAAAACCACACAACCCAACACGGACATACAAAAAAACCAAACCTTATGGCTTGAAGTTAGCTTTCGTTGGAAACTAAATATTTTCCTCTATGTTTTTGATTTTCCGAGATCACACTAAGGCGTGGAGGAAAATAGCATATGCATGAGAAAAATCCTTCATTTTTTTTTATTTTTTTATTTTTTTATTTTTTATTTTATTTTTCTTTTTTTCCAAGATCACACAGAGTCGGTAATAACAGACAGATAAATAAACCGAAATAAAGAGAGAGATAAATAACTAAAACTATAAATAAAGACAATATACCTCTAGATCTTAAAAATGACGTAGCTAGGGCTACCAGAAACCTTTTCGCGTGAAAAAAAAGGGTTTCCTCACTGGAACATATGCTCCTAACACAATAGAGCAATCCTCTCGGCCCGAAAGCGGTTAGAAATAGTATATCTAGGAAACGACAGTTGGATGCAATTGTATCGACTTCCGATTTGGATCACCAACAAATGTGGCCCTCAAATAGCTTCGATACCATGTAGGAATTTATAGAGTAAGTTCCTCAAATAGAACACCAAAGGACACTGCTCACAAACAGATCATAGATCAATACATCAGTATTCTTGGTGTTGTTAAAACCATTAAAGAGGAAAACAGTCCATGACCTGAGCTAATGCGGCCACTTTAGGAAATTTATTAATAAAAGAAAGAAAATTTACATAAGCTTCTCTCATGAACGATCACCCTACAAATGACCCTCCATGCTCTTTAAATAGAGATCATGGACCAATCGGGTGTTAAGCCACGTATCAAGTGTCGGTAATACTGAGGAGAGAATGAACTGTCAGATCACTTAATGTCTAGAACATATCATGACCGTCGGATTGTATGTTAGAAAAGTACATAGTAAAGAAACACACTTTACCTAACACTACACTAGACCAAGTTATACTTCATTATTTCCTATGTGTTGGAATATCCTAACACATTGAGCAAAATGAAAATCAAGATGAACAAAATTTAGAAGTGGGCCACGGTTGTGGGGCAAATGGATTTTTTCATAAATCAGTTTTCTCCAGATTTTGGCTCAAAAGTAAAAACCTTTATTATGGTATTGGTTTAGATTTTCTTTCTTTTGCTCCTAGTAATTTTATGGTATGACAAAACCTTTGTAGAAATAGGAAATTTCTTATGGAAATACATTAATAAATTTGAAGCCAAAGCAAGGTTCAAAACAAGGTTCTTCACTTGTGCCTAAGTTTTGTGTTGAGATTGACCTCTAAAAGGACTTACTAAAACGATAGATTTTCATTTGAAGCATTGGATCCACGTTGGGAGACTTGAATATGAACAAATTCCTTTTAAAAGTATTTTATATTACAAAGACAATCCTTTTGCTAAGCACTACCAAAAGAAAAATCCTTGAAATCCAATTGCTCTTACATAAAAATAAGATGAAGGAGGATTTGAAAAGTTGACTAATCGCAAGGAAAAACAACCAGTGCTAAAAAAAAATAAAAAAAATAGAAACTCGCAACAAAATTTCGAAATAAATGTCACCATGTGGGGAGGATTTTAATGGGATCAATATGATACAAACCAAAGCTATAAGGATGTAGAGACCCCTCTTGTCAAAAAGGAAATCTATAGGAATTTACAGGGTAAGTTCCTTAGATAGAACCCCAAAGGACACTGCTCACAAATAGATCACAGATCAATACACCAGTATTGTTGACGTGGTTAAAACCCTCAAAGAGGGAACCAGTCCACAACCTAAGCCAATGCGGCCACTTCAGGCAATTTATTAATAAAAGAATGAAAATTTACATAAGCTTCTTTCATGAATGGTTACCCTACAAATGACCCTCCATGCTATTTAAATAAAGATCATGGACCAATTGGGTGTTAATCAACATATCAAGTGTCGGTAATACCGAGGAGAGAATGAACCATCAGATCACTACATATCGTGACTGTCGAGTTGTAAGTTACAAAAGTACATTGTAAAGAAACACACTTTACCTAAATCTACACTAGACCAAGTTATACTTAACTATTTCCTATGTGTCGGAATATCCTAACATCACCCCTTAAGAAAAACTTGGGATAGGATTGAAGGATGTTCAAATATGACACAATAGGAGAAGGAAGGAGGCATTAGAAACTATCCCCCCTTAGTGACAACTTCCTGAACTCCAACCATAAATTGAAGTTTATTAAACTTCACCTCTGTGAGAGCCTTTATAAAGATGTCTGCAACTTGATCATCTGTTGAACAATATTGCACTTCAAGAACATGGTCGTGAATGAGTTTTCCGATGAAGTGCATGTGCAGTTCAATGTGTTTGCTGCGCTGATGTTTAACTGGATATTTGCATAGTTGAATGGCACTTTTATTATCACACCAAAGTGTAGTCGGATGTTGTTGCTGAAAGCCAAACTCTGATAGGATCTGACGAAGCCACGAGGCTTCCTTACTAGCTTCTATGACACCACGATACTCTACTTCTGCTGAAGAAAGAGAAATGACACTTTGTTTCTTCCAAGCCCATGTAATAGGTCCTGAACGAAGAGTGAACACATAACCTGCAGTAGACTTCCGATCATCAGGGTCACCATCCCAATCAGAATCAGTGAAACCAACCAATAGAGGAGATGCTTCTGCACTGTAATGAATCCCAAACTGAACTGTACCTCGAACATAACAAAGTATTCTTTTAGCTGCTTTCCAATGAATTTCATGTGGATTTTGCGTAAACCGAGCGATAAGGCCAACAACAAAGGAAAGGTTAGAACAAGTATTGGTCAGATACGAAAGTTTTCCTACAAGTTGATGGTATAAGATAGCATCAACTTCAGGAGAAGTACAAGTGACTGAAAGTTTGGCTCCAAACGGAAAGGGAGAAGGGGCTGTCTTACAATCTTCCATGTGAAAATGGCATAGAAGATCACATGCATACTTGGACTGGGAAAGGGAAATACCTTCCTTGGATTACAAAACTTGAAGACTAAGAAAATAATGCAAGTGTCCGAAGTCTGTCGTTTCTAACTTCTTTTTAAGGTTGGACTTCACATGGTTTATAAGGTTAGGATCACTACCAGTAAGGATACGATCATCAACATAAAGAACAAGAATGATAGGAGACTTGCCCACTTTCTTGGTGTAAACAATATTGTCAGAATGACACCTAGAAAAGATAGTTTCTAAAAGAAAGCTATCCATTTTGGAATACCAAGCCTGAGGGGCTTGCTTGAGACCATAAAGGGATTTCTTAAGCTGACATACAAGGCGGAGTCTATTTGTATAAAAGCCAGTAGGTTGTTCCATGTAGATTTCTTCATGCAAGTCCCCATGCAAAAAGCAGATTTAACATCCATCTGATGGACTTCCCATTTGAAAGAGGCAGCAAGGGAAAGAACAAGGTAGATAGAGTTCATTTTGGAAACAAGGGAGAAGGTTTCAGTATAGTCAATGCCTTCAACTTGTGAAAAACCCTTAGCAACAAGACGAGCTTTATGTTTATCAACTTTTCCATCTGGTTAATACTTGGTTCTGTAAACCCATTTGCATCTAACACGTTTTAGTCCCTTTGGAAGGGGAACAAGATCCCATGTATCATTTTCCAATAATGAACAATATTCTTCATTCATATCTGTGTCCCAATCTGGGTGGCCTGAAGCGTTTGCAAAGGTGTCAGGATCATAATTAGCTGAAGCTTGATCTAGTAAAGAAGAGGCTCTATCGAACTAAGAACGTGTACGTTGCTGATCTGTAGGATCGCCGGCCAGAGCACCTATGTCATCCCGAGTAGCACAAACCCATTTTGGAAGCTAAGGAACTGAAGGAGGATCTTGAGAAGGTGGGGGAGGATTATCATCCTTGTTGTCATCATCTGAAGAAGAAATATTTTCAGAAGTAGAAGGGATAGAGAGAGGTGGCACATCCGCCGAGCTAGGTTTGTAGGCCAATATATTTTCAGCAAACTTTACATATCTTCTAATGATAACATTTTTGGACTTAAGTGGAATAAGTCTGTATCGTTTGACATCTTTAGAATATCCAACAAAAATACATTTTTCACTCTTAGGTTATAAAGCTTTATGTTTCTCATCTGGAATATGGGCCCGTGCTTCACTTCCAAAAATACGAAAGTGAGTTACATCTGGTTTAATTGAGCTCCATGCGTCTTCTGGAGTGATATTATTTAAAACCTTAGTAGGAGTGTGATTTATTATGTAATTTTCACAATTAATTGCTTCTGCCCAAAAATTAAGACTAAGTCCTTTAGATTGAAGCATACAATTAGCCATTTCCTTTAAGGTGCGATTCTTCCTTTCAGCTACACCATTTTGTTGTGGAGTATATGGAACCATATGTTGCATTTGAATTCCATTCTCAGTGCAAAAGTTGATGAATTTGTTGTTAACATATTCTCCGCCATTATCAGATCTTAGCTTAAGAATTTGATGTCCAGATTGTTTTTCAACAAAGGCCTTAAAGGCCAAGGACATGTTAAATACTTCACTCTTGAGTTTTAAGAAGTATACCCAAGTGCGTTTGCAGAAATCATCAATGAAAGTTAAGAAATACTTGTAGCCAGAGAATGAAACAACTGGAAGTGGACCACATAAATCACTATGCACAAGATGTAAAGGGGCTGAGGCATGCCAAGAGGCATGTTTTTCAAAACTATCCCGATGATGTTTTCTGAGTACACATCCGGAACAAACACCATCTATACAAGATACCATTGGAAGACCTGTCACCATATTTTCTTTACATAGATTCTGAAGGAAGCGATAGTTTAAGTGACAAAATCTCTCATGCCAAAGTTTTGTCACTTGATCATTTGGAGCAACAAATACCGAGGGAAGATTTGATGACCTAAAGTTGTTAAACTTATGCAACCTTGTAGAATCATCAACAATGCCAGTAGCTAAAATCTGTCTAGGATCTCTTAGGTCCTTAATTACAACACCGTGAGGTGAAAATTCAATGATTTTACCTTCATCTAAATGAGTTATCTGATATACAGATAGAAGGTTGCAGGATAAGGTTGGAACACATAATACATCATTGAAGTGACCATTGTCTAGATGAACAGTTCCAGTCCCTAGAACATTAAGAGATCTATCATCACCAACATATATATTTTTGGTGTTACAATCATGTAAAGAAGAAAAAATGGCTTTATTTTTGGCCATGTGATAAGAGGCTCCAGAATCAATGAGCCACTCATGAGAATGAGAAGAAGAAGATACATTTAAAGCATAATCCAAACTGAGATGCTTGAAAACCACATGCAGAAAGTGTTACTCCTAAAGATGAAGTTGAATTTGTTGAGTGCTCCAAATGGATGTTATGCTTCTTCATTTCTGCTTCCAAGGTTTCCATCTTCTTAAGCATTTGGATTTTAAGTGGCCATCTCGATTACAAAAGTGGCAATGTCTATCATTCTTCTTCCCTTTGTTTTTATTTTCCTTATCATTTTGTTGAAATGATTTTTCATTTTGATGTTGAAATTGCTTAGGACCCTTGTTTTGTTTAGGACCATTCTTTTAGGATACATCTTCTTAGGATTCTTTGAATTTGGTTGCTGCTGGGCGGCTAAGGCTTTCTTATAAGATTTTCCAAGATTAAGAATACCAAGATGTAAGAGTTTTTCTTGTTCTCTTATTAAAGAATCACAAAAGGCATCAAAGGAAGGGGACTTGTAGTCTTGTCCTTGAGAAATGAAGGCTTCTCTTGTAGAATGGAATGTGGAAAAAAACACAGAGTAGGCTGGTCCCAACTTAGTAAGAATGGAATAGATAAGGTTACCTTCTTCTTTCTTGACCTTAACACCTTCCAAGAGAAGTCTAAGGGTCCTGAACTTGGACAAAAAATCTTCAATGGAAGAAAAATGATTGGGGTCCAATGTAAGCAACTCATTTTTGAGTTGATGGGCTCTAAGTTCATTTTTAATTCCAAAAACTTTAGTGATCTATTCCATTGCTTCATTAGGAGTATCAAGTTCTGCGATAAGGAATCTAAGGCCTGGAGAAATAGACATCCCCATCAACCCACGTGCTTGATCTTGCCTATTTTCCCATTTAGCTGCCTTATCTTCATCTTTCGGTTTGGTTTCTTGGCCTGAGGCTATTCTGTAAAGATCTTTACTTCTAAGTAAATCCACAATACAGGACCACCATTGGAAGTAGTTGGTGTTGTTAAGAATAACTTAGCATGAAATTTCCATTTTAACATAAACTAAAGCTATAGATGCTAAAACTAAGTGTTTCAATGGAAAGATATCGAAAAATTAGGTTGATTAAAAAACAATGGCTCTGGAAACGGCTTCCGGATGAAGAAGTTATGGCTTTTTGAAGAAAAGTTGTTGAAGATGCCGACGAAGTGCGGGAATGTGCGGAAATGAATGATAATGTTATATTTAAAAAAATCTGCCCACTTTCCAAACTTAATCTAATTAGCTCAACAAAAGGAAAGACTTGAACTCAAGACCTCTATTCTCATAAATTAGCTTTGGATCAAGTGAGATAGATTAAAAGGTTAGTAATTTTTGGAGAAGAGGAAGGATTTTTTATTTTTATTTTTCTAGTCACTGAAGCTTTGGGGTGCGGGCTTACTTGAGAAAGCTCTTTTTTTCCTACAAAACAAAAAACACAAAACCCCACACGCACATACAAAGAAAAACAAACCTTACATCTTGAAGTTAGCTTTAGCCGGAAACTAAATATTTTCCTCAATGTTTCTGATTTTGTGAGATCACACTAAGGTGCGACGGAAAAGAGCATACACATTAGAAAAATCCTTCCTTTTTCTTTCTGATTTGCCCAGATCGCACAAAGTCGGGGGGAAAAGAGCATACTCAGAAATGAAAGGTATAGATTCTGTAATAAAAAAATAAAGATCTAAATAAACCGAAATAAACAGAGAGAAAATAACTAAAAATTGCAAATAAACACTGTATACCTCCAAATCTTAAAAATGATGTAGCTAGGGCTACCAGAAACCTTTTTGCATCAAACGAAAGGGGTTCCTCACTGGAACAGATGCTCCTAACACAATAGAGTAGTTCTCTCAGCTCGAAAGTAGTCAGTCACAATAGATATAGGAAATGACAGTCGGATGCAGTTCTATCAGCTTCAGATTTGGATCACCAACAGATGCGGCCCCCAAATAGCTTCGATACCATGTAGAAATTTCCAGGCTAAGTTCCTCAGATAGAACACTAAAGGAAACTGCTCACAAATAGATCACATATCAATACACCAGTATTTTTGATATGGTTAAAACCCTCAAAGAGGGAAACAATCCACGGCTTAAGATAACGCGACCACTTCAGGCAATTTATTAATAAAAGAATGAAAATTTACAGAAGCTTCTCTCATGAACGGTTACCCTACAAATGACCCTCCATGCTCTTTAAATAGAGATCATGGACCAAGCAGGTGTTAAGCCATGGATCAAGTGTCGGTAATATCGAGGAGAGAATGAACCGTCAGATCACTACATATCGTGACCGTCAGATTGTAAGTTACAAAAGTACATAGTAAAGAAACACAATTTACCTAACTCTACACTAGACTAAGTTATACTTAACTATTTTCTATGTGTCCGAATATCCTAACATCTTCATCGGACACTCTCATTTGTTTAGTACTCGGATCTACCACGATCCACTGATCTTTATCCACCAACATATCCACCAACATATCCTCCATCTTGAGTTTCCATAACTCAAAACTTTGACCATTAAATTTCTCGATCTCTATCTTTCCACTGCTCGCCATCTTCTTTCACCACCAAAATCGATCCCCATAGATCTCCCATTGAATAGGGTCTACCATAGGCCCAAGCGCAACCCCTCAGCAACAAAGGCGTCCCCTTGAAGCCAAAACAGCTCTGATACCAAATGTAGGTTTTAACCCTGTACAGAAATTACTTGCATATGAAATTCTAAAACACAGAAAATAAACAATGTGAGAGCATAACACATAACACACATATACACAGAGATTTCCCCTGGATCCAAAACTCTGGGACTACTAGCTTGATTTTTTCATTATGGTTCCTTTCAATGTTCAATACAATATTTTTACCCATGTCGAAGCATCTAATACCATGGACCGAAAACCATCGCGTCCAAAACCATGTGCGAAAAACATGCACAAAACCATATGTAGGTTCACCCAACCTAATATAGGGTCCAAAAAACAATATTTTCCAGGGCGCTACCCCGGACCCCATAGAGGGGGGTTACTTGCACCCGTCAAACCCCCTATGACCCCCCCCCGCTACACAATAGGCACAACGAAGGGGGGGCTCCGCCCCCCTCTAACCCCCGAGTTAACTACGTGGGTTAGTCATGTAAAGAATATAACACAACCAAACAAACACTACTCCTACTCCTAAACTAATGGTGCATGGGATTGATCACGTGAAGTGATATTTCCAATGCAACCACCAGTGCGTTGGTTGACCCATGTTGGTGAAGGCTTGGTACGTGAGAAACCCAGTTGTGCGGACGAGCAAGAAAAAAAGATATAACAATGAAGAAAAACACACTTCATGTTTAAAAGTGCCCACAGGACATAAGTGAGTGCAAGTACATGACAAGCAGTTTGTGGACTTATCATGGTGTTGTGCGACACTATGTGTTGCTGTGAAGCACACACACATTCTTGACTGTGAGATGCAAGAAAATGAAAGAAACAAAGACAACTTGCGTCATGCATGCGTGCTTGCAATGTAAGATTCCTCCAATGCATGAGTAATGGGATCGTGTAGTTTGAGTGGAGGAAGTATGATGTGTGTGTGAGATTGATCTTTAATGCATACAGATAAGTGATGAGGAGCCTTGGGTGATTGAACAATTTCCTGATCGGAAGTGAAACTAACCCCAAGAGAGTGAGGGCCTGACATAACCATCAGCTTAGGCTAAAGTGCCTCGATAGTCTTGGGTGTTTCGACTTCATCGTCAAATAGATCATCATAAACTGGTGGCTTTAAAAAATTGGTTGCGATAGAATCATGATCATGATCGAATATGGAAGTAAATAGATCATGACAACCACGATAAGAAAAATTAGTGTTTTCATCGACATCCTCATGATCTGATGAATAAAAAAGAGGAGTAGATGAGACACGAACAAATTCATCCTCTGTGTTTTCGGAAAAGGAGGATGAAAAATCAAGTGGATTTTCAATGAATAACTTATCCTCTCCATTGTTAGATGATGGATTGACATCCGGTGTGTCCTGCGAGTGATAAACTATGGGTGCATCCGTAGATGAAGATACACATATGAAATCATGGATGGCAGGTTCACCAAAGATGTCAAGGAAG